>PITA01016067.1:11983-47850 GCA_004023965.1 Spilogale gracilis | reverse complement strand
AAAAAAAAAAAAAAAAAAAAAAAAAAAAAAAAAAAAGAGAGAGTAGGTCCAGAACTAAAGCAGTAGCTGTATGAATGAAGAAAAAAAACTCACCCAGAATATTGATAAATTTATCATCTTGAAGACCAATTAGAAAAGGGGAAGAGAAAAATAAAAGAAAAAGGGGAAGAGGACGCCTGGGTGCTCAGCTGGTTAAACATCTGTCCTCAGGATGCCTGGGTGGCTCAGTTGGTGGAACTCTGCCTTCAGTTTAAGTCATGATCTCAGGGTTGTGGGACCAAGTCCCATGTCAGGCTCCCAGCTGAGCAGGGAGATTGCTTCTCCCTCTGCCTGCTGCTCCCCCTGCTTGTGTGTGCTCTCTCTCTCTCTGACAAAATCTTTTTTAAAAAAAGGGAGGGAACGGGCGCCTGGGTAGCTTAGTTGTTTTAAAGCCTCCGCCTTTGGCTCAGGTCATGATCTCAGGGTCCTGGGATCGAGGCCTGCATCTGGCTCTCTGCTCGGCAGGGAGCCTATTTCCTCCATTATCTCTGCCTGTCTCTCTGCCTACTTGCGATCTCTCTGTCAAATAAATAAGTACATAAAATCTTAAAAAAAAAGGGAAGGAATAGTTAAGGAGGTTTCTAGTTGGGGTGATTGGGTAAATTGCAACACTATTAGCTGAGACTGAAAGGGAACAATATACGAATAAAAAGAGATAATTTACGATACTGTGTATATTTAGTAGTGAAAGGAAAGGTTTTTATTTTTGTGGCTTGTTTAGGAATTAGGAGGGTGTCTGTTTTTGGTTTTGGTTTTTTAAAATCATGTTTGAAGGATTATAGATGCAAATGGAAACAGAGGGATTAGAGAAGACAGGATAACTGAGAGAACAAAGTCTGGCATGAGTCAGAAGAGGATAAAAACCAGAGAAGAGAGAGATGGTTTAGGAAGAGGAAAGGAGATGAAAGTAAGCCTAAGGGATACATTCTAAACTCCTTCACACATAGAAAAACTCAATGCTTTGTTTGTAAGAAGGATGGATCTCTTGTGTAGTATATATAGCTAGAACTATTTTTGGTATTCTAATCCTAGAATGTTCCAGTTTTGAATTTGTGCCATGGAATGAATGATTATATACTGCCAAAATTCATATATGGAAATCCTAACTCCAATATGATGGAATTAGAAGGTGGGGGACTTTTGGAAGTAAATTGGTCATGAGGGTGGAGCCCCTTGTGAATGGTATTAGTACCCTCATAAAAGAGACCCCAGAGAGTTCTCTCTTTCCCTCTTTCTACCATGCAAGGATACAACAAAAAGTTGGCAGTCTGCAACCTGGAAGAGGGTCCTCAGCAGAACCTAACCATACTGGTGCCCTGATCTCAGACTTCCAACTTCCAGAACTGTGAGAAATTTCTATTTATAAGCCACCTAGTTTATAGTACTTTGTTACAGCAGCCCAAGCTGACTAAAACAATTTGCCAGAAATGATCAGGCATATGTTAAAGTGATTATTTGATAGAGATTCAATAACCTTTGTAAAAATTTCAATAATAACAGTAACAGGGATACTATATTCCTGATAATACTATAACTGATATAGATATAATACCTGATAATTACTGTAACCAGTAACAGGGATACTATATTCCTGATAATAAGAGTCCTGACATAGACTTAAGAATACTTACTACAGGGACACCTGGGTGACTCAGCCGGTTAAGTATCTGCCTTCAGCTTAGGTCGTGATTCCAGGGTCCTGGGATCAAGTCCCACATTGGGCTCCTTGCTTAGCAGGAAGCCTGCTTCTCCCTCTGCCTGCTTCCCCCCTGATTGTGCTTTCTCTCTCTCTCTCTCTCTCTGAAAAATAAAATCTTAAAAAAAACTATAAAAACTATATAATATTCTGTCAAATATATCTCAATTTTAAAAATAATTAAAAATACTTTATAATCTAAATAGTAAAGTTTTGCTATTTAAATATTTTAATTTTCACTATAGAATTACAGTTTCCATGGAAATCCCCACCAGGGATTTTTTTAAAAGATTTTATTTATTTATTTGACAGAGAGAGGTCACAAGTAGGCAGAGAGAGAGGAGAAAGCAGGCTCCCTGCTGAGCAGAGAGCCCAATTTGGGCCTCGATCCCAGGACCCTGAGATCATGACCTGAGCTGAAAGCAGAGGCTTTAACCCACTGAGCCACCCAGGTGCCCGAAGTCAGGGATTTTGTTGTGTTTGTTTTATTTCTAGGGACTGACCTCTAACAGGCATTTCTTTCATTCATTTATTCAACAGATATTTATGGAGCACATACTATGGCCCAAGCGCTGTAGATGCTGAAAATATAACTGAACAAAACAAAAATCCTTGCTTTCATGGAGCTTATATTTTGATGAAGGATACAGAAAAGAATTTAAAAATATAGGGAGATGCATTATTCAATGTATTTTACAAAAAGATGTAAGAAATGAGACATCTGTCTGGCTCAGTTGGTAGAGCATGTGACTTGATCTTGGAATTGTAAGTTTGAGCCCCTTAACTGGTGTAGAGATTACTCAAAAATAAAGACTTAAGGTCGCCTGGGTGGCTCAGTGGGTTAAAGCCTCTGCCTTCGGCTCAGGTCATGATTTCAGGGTCCTGGGATAGAGGCCCACATCAAGCTCTCTGCTCAGCAGGGAGCCTGCTTCCTCCTCTCTCTGCCTGCCTCTCTGCCTGCTTGTGAACTCTTTCTGTCAAATAAATAAAATATTTTAAAAAATAAAGACTTAAAAAAGATTTAACAACTTAGAATTACCTCCAAATTATTTACTATATATTAAAATCACATATCTTCAAGTATGTGGCCAAAAATTTTGCAAGAAAATGCAATTATGGATTAAGTTGGAGTTATTGGTGATGACAAGATCAAGGGTATGGCCATTGGAATCTCGAATGGCTCAGGTATGAGGACATACCAAAGACAATATCATTGGAGAAGAAGGTATGATGACAAACCAAAGACAATATCATTGGAGAAGAAGAGGTCAAAGAACTTAAGACAACCAAGTATTGAAGGAATATAAAAATCACCAAGAACTCTGATGATTGTCCCTAGAGTGTGATAGTTCGGACCAAAAGTCCTAAAGGAATAAGTAGAAGTAACCTAGAGGAAGAGGAATAAATTGCAAAAAGGGCTAGTGTCTGGTATAATCTGATAACATAAGATTTTTTAAAAAGATTTTATTTAGTTAGGGGTGCCTGAGTGGCTCAGTCATTAGGCATGTGCTAACTGTATGGTTAGCTATGTTTCTGTCAAATAAATGAATAAAATCTTTTTTTTTTTTTTTTTTAAAGATTTTATTTATTTGACAGAGAGAAACACAGCCAGAGAGGGAACACAAGCAGGGGGAGTGAGAGAGGGAGAAGCAGGCTTCATGCCGAGCAGGGAGCCCGATGTGGGACTCGATCCCGGCTCTCCGGGATCACGACCCGAGCCGAAGGCAGTGGCCCAACCAACTGAGCCACCCAGGCGTCCCTGAATAAAATCTTTAAAAAAAAATTTTTTTTTAATTAAAAAAAAATCCCTGACTTCATGGAAACTATAATTCTATAGTGAAAATTAAAATATTTAAATAGCAAAACTATCTTTAATAAAATCTTTTTTAAAGATTTTATTTATTTATTTCACAGAGGGAAACACAGCTAGAGAGGGAACACAAGCAAGGGGAGTGAGAGAGGGAGAAGCAGGCTTCCCGCCGAGCAGGGAGCCCGATGTGGGACTCGATCCCGGGTCTCCGGGATCATGACCTGAGCTGAGGGCTTAACAACTGAGCCACCCAGGTGTCCCCTGATGACATATGATTTAAAGAGGATACTTAGCTTACATCTAGATCCAATGGTAACAAAGGGCCTAAGAGAAATAATTACATTCAAGAGGGCTGCAGGAGAAACATTGCCATAAAAGGAGAGTCAGGTTGTAGTTAGAGAAAGAAGGTGAAGGGAATGTTCAGGGAAAAAATTGAGGATATAAAGGGTTTTATTGATATTTGATCTTAACTATGAAAGGATTTCAAGAGATAGAAAGGCTGAAGAAGACGTGATATACAGATGGTAAGAAAGTTAGGGGTGGGGGCGCCTGGGTGGCTCAGTTGGTTGAGCAACTGCTTTCGGCTCAGGTCATGATCCTGGAGACCCGGGATCGAGTCCCACATCGGGCTCCCTGCTTGGCAGGAAGCCTGCTTCTCTCTCTCTCAGTCCCTCTGCTTGTGTTCCCTCTCTAGCTGTGTTTCACTCTGTCAAATAAATAAATAAAATATTTGGAAAAAAAAAAAAGAAAGTTAGGAGTGTCTAGCTGGCTCAGTCAGTAGAACACGTGACTCTTGATCTCAGGGTCATGAGTTCAAGCCTCACATTGGGCATGGAACCTCCTTAAAATTAAAATTAAAAAAAAAACTGTAGGCATATTAAAGTCCAGGATATAAGGCATGGCCAGGGATTCCTTGATTCTAGTGATAACTGACGAACAGGGATAAAGGCCATGATGATCTCAAAGGCATTGGTGATAGAAGGGCTGTGAATCTGGAGAAGAGTGAGGAATCTTGCCAGGACGTGCAGAGTTCTGGGATTCCCACTTGACCTCTATTGATAGAAGTCAGGAGGGAGTCTTACATCGGTCTGTTCTTATCCTGAGGATACTGACTTCCTCTTTTTTTTTAAATTTTTTATTTATTTTTTTTAAAGATTTTATTTGACAGAGAGAAACACAGCCAGAGATGGAACACAAGCAGGGGGAGTGAGAGAGGGAGAAGCAGGCCTCCCGCTGAGCAGGGAGCCCGATGTGGGGATGTGGGACTCGATCCCTGGTCCCCGGGATCATGACCTGAGCCGAAGGCAGTCGCCCAACCAACTGAGCCACCCAGGTGCCCCTCTCTTCTAGTTCTTATCAATCTCTATGACTGACTGGCCTTTCTCTGCTGTCCTCTAATTATAGGTGATTTCCCAAGTTCTATTCTTTGAGTTCCTCTCCATCACTAGTGGTTGCCTAACTTTCTTAATCACAATACCTTATTGGTTTACACACACACAGTGGATTCTCATTATAGTAGTTCTGTGAAGTCACCATGAACACTGATTTAGTGAAGACTGACTGAACTATTAGGAGAAATACAGGTTAGGTTTCTAAAAGCTTTTGGTCACATTTTGTCATTGATTCATATATAACCTTGTTTTATATGTGTTTCTGTTTAAAACCACCTTATTTAATATATATTGTTGGTACATTAACATTGAATTCACAGCTAACAACACTGAAACTCATGCCTGAACAGAGCTTATCTGACGCACGCATTTTCTCCATGAGGCATGCCACACAGCCTTCTTGCACCTAGGAAACCTACACAGCACTTCAATACACATACTACATAGCACTTCAATACACATAAGGGCTACTTCAACAAGTGAAATAAAATGCAAAAAATGTGTCACAATACCAAAAAACACATTTACAGGTGTTTTTTTTTTAAGATTTTATTTATTTATTTGACAGATCATGAGTAGGCAGAGAGGCAGGCAGAGAGAGAAGAGGAAGCAGGCTCCCCACTGAGCAGAGGGCCCGATGTGGGCCTGGATCCCAGGACCCTGAGATCATGACCTGAGCTGAAGGCAGAGGCTTTAACCCACTGAGCCACCCAGGTGCCCCATTTACAGGTTTTTTAGAAAAAGATTTTATGTATTTTTTGACAGAAACACAGCTAGAGAAGGAACACAGGGGGAGTGAGAGAGCGAGAAGCAGGCTCCCTGCAGGGAGCCCAATGCAGGGCTCGATGCAGGATTTGACCCAGGATTCGGGGATCATGACCTGAGCCGAAGGCAGTTGCTTAACCAACTGAGCCACCCAGACGCCCACCTCCTCATAGTTTTTTAAAGGTAAAATTATTCTTTGTTTGCCTAGGCAAGAGAATATGCTGTGTATGGGAGGGTTAGAGGATGGGAAGTATTGTTTTATTTCCCATTGTAAATTAGATTGTATCAACAGTTTTCTCCATTTCTGTGGTAGCTTTAACACAGACTATGTTGTAATTCCTGAGTGGTTACCATGGCTCCTCTCTGAGACGGAAGTGGGGAGAACTACTTCACAACTTCAAAATTTGTATTTTTCGTTTTTAAGGGGGAAAGAGAAGGCATAGCAGAATGAGGAGCTTTGGGGTAATTAGGGGCAAGGGCTTGTGTGAATCTCAGCTATTTTACTTCTAGGTCCTCTTTTTATGGCTTTCTCAAGGTCCCCTATCCTCCTGCAAATACCTATGACAGCAAGAGGTTTCATGTGTGTGCCTAGGTGTTCAGTATTTGATGTTCTTCACCCCTAAGAGTAGAAGCAAAGAAAGACTTTTTTAAAAAGTAAGATAGAAAGGGTTAGAAATGATTGCCCAGTCTTAGCATCTGGTTAGGGTATCCCCTGGATAGAGAAACCAAAGTTGTACCCAATTAAAGTAATCCCCATTTTAATGGTACTGTTCATTTCCCAGCGTTGTGGTTTCCCCCAGAAATTTTGGTGGAGGCTCTCTTGAGCTATTTGGGCACTATAAAAATAACCAGAAATGTTTAGTGGGGGAAGTCAAGGGTTTTTATTATTAGGTCCCAAGTGGCTCTTATTGCTGGAGACACAAGCTATTGTAAATTGCTTACTACTGTCCTTGTCTTTAAACAATAAACGATGAAATTTAGGGCGCCTGGGTGGCTCAGTGGGTTAAAGCCTCTGCCTTCAGCTCGGGTCAAGATCTCAGGGTCCTGGGATAGAGGCCCGCATCGGGCTCTCTGCTCGGTGGGGAGCCTGTTTCCTCCTCTCTCTCTGCCTGCTTCTCTGCCTACTTGTGATCTCTCTCTGTGTCAAATAAATAAATAAACTCTTTTTATTTTTTTTATTTTTTTTAAAGATTTTATTTATTTATTTGACAGGGAGACAGATCACAAGTAGGTAGAGAGGCAGGCAGAGAGAGAGGAGGAAGCAGGCTCCCCGCTGAGCAGAGAGCCCGATGTGGGCCTCGATCCCAGGACCCTGAGATCATGACCCGAGCCGAAGGCAGAGGCTTTAACCCACTGAGCCACCCAGGCGCCCAATAAACTCTTTTTAAAAAAGATGAAATTTATTTGCTCCCTGACTCAGTTCTCCAACATACAGTTGGCCAAGAGTGATTAGCAACTCTCATCCTTAATTTGTATCGTCTAGGAGCTGCCCCTTTCCCAGTCAAGGTCGCCAGCTGGATCTAGGCAGTGGCTGCCTCTTTAACCCCAAATTATATCAAAACGGAAAGGCAGAGAAAATCTGACTTAATGATTTCTAAGACCTGGATTGATTAATTGGTGGGACTGCACAGGAACCCCTGGGGACAGAGGTCAAGAATCTTTGTGCTTAATTCAGAAATCAAAATCCTGTGGATCAAAATGTCATTGGGAAGGGGCGCCTAGCTGTCTCAGTCAGAAGAGCATGTGACTCTTCATCTCGGTGTTGTGGGTTTGAGCCCCATGTTGGTGTGGAGATTGCTTAAAAAGAAATAAACTTACAAAAATGACATTGGGGAATTCTGGAACATAGATTTTGTATTCAGTGATTCAATAGTGGTATCGTAGTTTTGTAAAAGAAAACTTTTTTTGGGGGGTGCACCTGGGTGGCTCAGTGGGTTGAGCATCCAACTCTTGATTTCAGCTCAGGTCCTGATTTCAGTCATGGGATCGAACCCCCTCCTTGGGCTCTGCAATCAGCCTGGATTCTGCTTGAGATTCTTTCCCTCCTGTGCCTCCCTGCCCTGCATACGTGCACGTGGGTCTCTCTCTTTCTCTCTCAAATAAATATATTTTTAACTTTTTTTTTTGGAGATGCACGCTAATAAAGATGGAAATTCCATGACATCTTGACATCTGTGATTTTCTTTAAAGTTGTTCAGCAAAAAGGGCGCCTGGGTGGCTCAGTGGGTTAAAGCCTCTGCTTTTGGCTCAGGTCATGATCTCAGGGTCCTGGGATCAAGGCCCACATTGGGCTCTCTGCTCAGCAAGGAGCCTGCTTCCTCCAATCTCTCTACCTGCCTCTCTGCCTGCTTGTGATCTCTCTCTCTCTGTCAAATAAATAAATTTTTTAAAAAAGTCTTAAAGTTGTTCAGCAAATAAACTAATATCACAATATATGAATTGTTGATTTTGGAAAGGAATGTAGTTATTCATTGTACTAATCTTCCTACTTTTCTTTGTGAAAATTTTCATATTAAGAATGTATATGTAGGGCGCCTAGGTGGCTCAGTGGGTTAAAGCCTCTGCCTTCGGCTCAGGTCATGATCTCAGGGTCCTGGGATCGAGGCCCACATGGGGCTGTCTGCTCAGCAGGGAGCCTGCTTCCTCCTCTCTCTCTGCATGCCTCTCTGCCTACTTGTGATCTCTCTGTGTCAAATAAATAAATAAAATATTTAAAAAAAGAATGTATATGTATACAAAACAATTCTTACCCATGAAAAAATCAAGTAAGTAATCTCACACAATTTCCTATGCCTACTTTAACTTCCACACAGAAGTGAGAATCCGTTTTTTAAAAAGAACCATTTGAATCTACCTACTTCAATCACCATTTCTCCTCTTCACATTTTGTCTTTGGAAACAAAGTCAATGCCTTTCCTTTGTATTTAAAGATCACCTTTAGGTTTTTCTTTCCTTCAGCCTCCTTTCCTCTACTTGATGAAAAGCAACTCTTAATTTCTTACATTCCTTCTCCCTGTAGTAACTATGGGTAGGGGAGAGAAGGAAGTGAGAAATTTTGTACCTTGATTTTGTCACATTCTAAATCATGAGATGACTGGTAAAGTTGGCACTGTCTACTCAATGCTTAAATTTTATTGTTGAAACAATTTTAATTTTTTTGTTGTTGTTGGCCGTGTCTGGGTGGCTCAGTTAGGCGTCTGACTCCTGATCTCAGCACAGGTCTTGTTCAAGGGGTCATGAGTTCAGGCCCTGTGCTGGGCTCCACACTGGGCAAGGAGCCTACTTAAAATAAAAAAATAAAATAAAATAATAAAAATGTTTCTCCCCCTAATACTTTGGGGCCTTCTTTCCCTATTGGGCTTGGGGGGGGGGGCATGAGATGTTAAATTTAACAACTGGCCATGGGCAAAATATAATGAGAAAAGTGAACGTCAGTATATTCTCAAATAAAATGTTTTCCTTAGATAAGTTTTAAATTCTGTTTTACTGGCTTTAACTTCCATTATGTGGACAATTGAGAACTGACTACAGTTCTAAGTGCAGCTCCTAAGAAGCTTGATAATTTGGTATATTCTCCATCCTGTAAGTATAGGCTTCTTTGCACCGAAAAAGCCAAATTCAAGGAGGAGTAGCAGAGAACTTGTTTGGCTCAAGTCCAACAGATGTAATATTGGTCAAAATGAGACACATTCATGTTTTCTTATTGTGGTCAGAAAAAAAGGAAAGATCTTAGTATCTAGTTTTCTTTATGCTAGTCGATCTAGCATTGGATAAGACAAACCCAAATCCACCACATATTTTACTTTCCTGCTTCAAGCTAGCACAAAAACAGTCCTGTCTTTAATGGAAAACATCTCTGAAGAGTGTGAATAGCCATTCTATCTAAATGTTTCTGGCCCATCGTATTGTAAATAAATAGCCTTTGCTGCATAACAAACCACCACAGTGTGGCTTTACAATTTAGTATTTCTTACTATTTTTTGTGTTGGCTAGCCCCAACTGTATGGCTTTTCTGCTCCATGTCCTATCTGCTGGGTTCACTCATGTGACAGTCATCTAGAGGCTCGACTAAGTCTGAGGGATCCAGTATGGCCTCCCACATTGGTCAGTACGTGTCTGCTGTTAGCTGGAAATTTTTTCTCCACATAATCTCTCCAGCAGGAGAGCTGGAATCCTCTATAAAGCTCCAAGAAAATGAAAAGTAAAAACTACCAATTCTCGTGAGTTCTGACTCTCAGATTGTCACCGCTTTCTTTCCACCACATTCTCATGGTTAAAGCAAGAAACAAGGCCAGTTCAGATTCAAGGGGTGGGGAAATAAATGCTACCTCTTGATGAGAAGAGCAGCATGCATATATAGGAGTGGGAGGAGTTATACTGGCCATCATATTTGCAGATAATCTACCACACGTGAGGAAAAAGAAGACTAAAGAGGGAAAAGAACTTGAAGTTGAAAAGAGAAGAAATGAGATGAAACACAGAAAAAACAGTATAGGTATGCTTTTTCAATGTTTTTGTGGTTAATATTCTTGAATTTCCCCAGAAAAACTAGCTGAATGTATAAATGAATGAACATGTTTGTTTTTAGTAAAAGATGGCAACATCATGCACTTTGCCCCCTTGTTCTTAAGCCCAGAATGTGGGGGAAAATTCATATATATGTTGTATAAAACATTTAGATATACATATGGATATAGTATTTATATATGAACTGTGGTATTTAGAATATAGGTTAAGGGTGCCTGGGTTGCTCAGTGGTTTAAAGCCTCTGCCTTCAGTTCAGGTCGTGATCTCAGGGTCCTGGTATTGAGTCCCACATCTGGCTCTCTGCTCGGCAGGGAGCCTGCTTCCTCCTCTCTCTCTGCCTCTCTGCCTACTTGTGATCTCTGTCTCTGTCATATAAATAAAATCTCAAAAAAAAAAAAGAATACAGGTTAAGAACAACTGCTTGAGGGGCATCTGGGTGGCTCAGTCCATTAAGCCTCTGCTTTCAGCTCAGGTCATGATTTCAGTGTCGTGGGATGGAGCCCTGCATTGGGTTCCCTGCTCAGTAGGGAGTCTGCTTCTCCCTTTCTCTCTGCCTGCTGTTCTGCCTGTCTAGTTGTGCTCTGTCAAATAAATAAAGTCTTAAAATTTTTGTGTGTGTAATAATAACTGCTTGCGTTCAAATCCTTGAACCATCACTTGGGCAGTTACTTAATTTCTCTAAGCCTTAGTTTCCTCTTTTTTTCTTTTTTTTTTTTTGTAAGTAGGCTCCATGCCCAACATGGGACCCAAACTCATAATCAAAAGTCACATGCTCTACCAACGGAGTCAGCCAGGTACTCCATTAGTTTCCTCACTTATTTTTCCCTTCTTTTTTTTTCTTTTTAAAATAACCTCTACACCCAATGTAGGGCTCCAACTCACAACCCTGAAGCCAAGAGTCATATCTTCTTCTGATTGAGCTAGCCAGCCCCCTTAGTTTCCTCCTTTTAAAATGGGCCTAATGGGGCACCTGGGTGGCTCAGTGGGTTGAAGCCTCTGCCTTCGGCTTGGGTCCTGGTCTCAGGGTCCTGGGATGGAGCCCCACATCCAGCTCTGCTCGGCGGGGAGCCTGCTTCCACCTCTCTCTCTGCCTGCCTCTCTGCCTGCCTGTGATCTATCTCTCTGTCAAATAAATAAAATCTTGGGACGCCTGGGTGGCTCAGTTGGTTGGGTGACTGCCTTAGGCTCAGGTCATGATCCCGGAGATCCGGGATCGAGTCCCACATCTGGCTGCCTGCTCTGCAGGAAGCCTGCTTCTCCCTCTCTCACTCCCTCTGCTTGGTGTTCTCTCTCTGGCTCTGTTTCTCTCTGTCAAATCAATAAAATCTTTTAAATAAATAAATAAATAAATAAAATCTTTTAAAAATTTTTCTTAAAAAAATGGGCCTAAAAACAATACCTACTTTATTGGGTCATTATGGGGGTTAAATAATATATTTAGCACATTGCCTGGAATCTAGTAAACATTGGATAAATATTAGCTATTCTTATTAAATCTATTAAGTCTGCCCTCATATGACAGAGAATCTTCTACTAGGATAGTGTCGGGGACAGTTATGGTCCCAGTGCCAGTCTAATGTTATTTTGGCCTTCCGGGTTAAGGACCTCCTAACTTACTTATTTTGCTTTTCTCCCTGTCTTTGTAGGCAAGCAAAGAGAATATCAAAACTGCAATTTTTACAGTAGGTGAACATTAGAGATTGCCTAGCCTTCCACTTCGTGAATAAATCCTCAGAAGAAATCAACAGAATCTAATTTTTTAAAAAAGATTTATTTATTTGACAGAGAGAAACACAGTGAGAGAGGGAACACAAGCAGGGGGAGTGAGAGAGGGAAAAGCAGGCTTCCCGCCGAGCAGGGAGCCCGATGTGGGGCTCGATCCCGGGTCTCCAGGATCATGACCTGAGCCGAAGGCAGTCGCTTAACCAACTGAGCCACCCAGGCGCCCCAGAACCTAATTTCTATTAGAAGTGTTATTATCTTGGGGTGCCTGGGTGGCTCAGTTGGTTGGGCGACTGCCTTCGGCTCAGGTCATGATCCCGGAGACCCAGAATCGAGTCCCACATCTGGCTCCCTGCTTGGCAGGAAGCCTCCTTCTCCCTCTCTCACTCCCCTCTCTCGCTTGTGTTCTCTCTCTGGCTGTGTTTCTCTCTGTCAAATAAATAAATGAAATATTAAAAAA
Source organism: Spilogale gracilis (assembly GCA_004023965.1). Classification (NCBI taxonomy): domain Eukaryota; kingdom Metazoa; phylum Chordata; class Mammalia; order Carnivora; family Mephitidae; genus Spilogale; species Spilogale gracilis. The sequence goes on along the minus strand of PITA01016067.1, from coordinate 35,440 downwards.
AAGTGTTATTATCTGATAATAATGGCTAAAATTTGTATACTATTTCAGAGTTTATATTGCCCTTTCACATCCATTATATAATTCTCACCATTCTGCCAGGTATTATCCCCAATTTACATGTAAGAAACTGAGTCTCAAAGGGATCAAATTATATTCATACCCACTATCACATAGCTATTAAGTGGCAGAATTGGTATTTGAATCTGATGTTACAATATCTATAATTTAGTTTAAAATATTTCAGTACACAGAGTAAAATATTATGGCTGTGTTGGGTTAAAATTATATTCTAGGGCACCTGGGTGGCTCAGTTGTTAAACATCTGCCTTCAGCTCAGGTTATGATCCTAGGGTCCTGGGATCAAGCCCCACATCAGGCTCCCTGCTTGGCAGGAAGCCTGCTTCTCCCTCTCCCACTCCCCTACTTGTGTTCCCTCTCTGGCTGTGTCTCTCTTTGTCAAAAAAAGAAAAGAAAGAAAAGAAAGAAAAAAATTATACTCTAGGTGCAGCTAACATTCGAATTGGGAATTCACATGCCAAAGGGATTACTAGAAGCTCTTCAGTCCTCTTAACTCTAATCAATATTAGATATTTTGCTTATTAAACCAATGGATGACAGAAATTAATTTATATTGGAGACATTAATGGATTGTTAATTGGAATAATGGATGTTTGGGATGGGCTCTCATTGCTGAAAATAATGGTGCTGTGGATTAGCTAAAATAATCAAAATGCTTTTCATGCTTATATGAATTGGTAGTAGTACATGAAATGATAAACACAAAAGCATTTCGGTTAAAATGTATCAAGACCAATGGATAGGCTATATGTCCTTAGGGATGGAACCTAACACTCCATGTATCTGAAAAGTTCAGTGTCTTGTCATGGTGGTGGAAGGTTTGTGGTTGCCTGATGCCAACTCTAAGGGTAATAAAATCCTAAATTTTGTTGTATTATTACATTTATCTTGTTTGAAGCTTCATGCCAAAGCATGATGGAATCATAGAACACAGTGCTTAGATTTTGAAAGTTGTTTTGTTTTGGGTTGCTAGTAAATGTTTAACACTGTCAGGTTCGAATTTATAAAGTTATGCTCTTTTTGTTACATCACATCTTCTCTACTATAGCTTGGTATAGGTTTTTTGTTCTGTTGTAAAGAGAAAACTAGCGATCAATCTCACTTATAGATGCAAAACTCCCTGTCAGCAGGGAGGCTGAGAGGCTAAGTTAGAGACTTCAGCCCGGCAGACCGGCACAGAGAAGGAGGCAGTGGCCCCCGGGGAGTTTGAGTGGGCTCTCCCGAGCCGACGGGGCAATGCAGATCCAGGCCAGCCCTCTACGGCTGTCCTGGACCCCTCACAGGCCTTCCTAGCTGCAGGGAGGGTAGTGCCTGACTCTGGAGAAGTGGAAGGAGCTGGAGAACGTGTGGCGCTGGAAGCCAGAGGTGCTGGAGATCCAGCACCTGTGGGAGGTGCTCAGCGAAGCCAGGGGCAAGGTGGAAGGTCTGGAAGCCAAAGAAAGCAGTTAAAACCTTGCAACAGAACCAAAGATTTTTCGGGCAGGAAGAACTTCAACATGCACCCCTGAAAGGGATCTAGTTCTTGGTAGAGAAGGAACTTCTCCAGAATATGCCTGTTTCCTGTACCAGGGCAAGGGCCTAAACAAGACAGCCCTGGGGATTACCTCCGGGAGAGGGAAGGGCTAAACCTGCCAATGCTCCAGGCCTTGATGCATCTGTATGATTCACCGACCTCAATCTAGTGGAGGCCCTCAGGCAATTTCTATGGAGTTTCCTACCTCCCTGCAAGGCCCAGAAGATTGGCCAGATAGATGGTGGAAGTCTTTGCCCTGTGATACTGCCTGGGAAGCCCAGGGTTTTCTAGTCTACAGACATATGTGCTGGCCTTCACCTGGTCATGCTGAACACCAGCCTTCACGATCCCAATGTCTGGGACAAGCCTGGCCTGGGAGCGGTTTGAGGCCATGAACTGAGCCATCAAGGAGGGTGGGAGCTGCCTGAAGAGCTAATGAGGAACCTCTAGGACAGCATCTGGAATGAACTGAGCCCTTCAATATTCCTGAGGGTGACAGAAATGGTCTGACCCATACCTTCTTTAACCTGGACCAGGAGGGCTGCCTCCTGAAGCTGGGAGGAGGCCAGGTGAAAGTGCAGAGCTGGTATTGGTTTATCACCACAGAGCACTGCCTCTACCATTTTGAGAACATGAGGGACAAGGAGCTGGGAGGAGTCATCCCTGTGGAGAATCTGAACATCCAAAATGTGGACGAGCATTGGAAACCAAACTGCTTTGAGCTTTGCAGCTCCAGCAACGTGGGGCAGCTCATCAAAGTCTGCAAAATGAAGGAGGATGGCAAGAAATGTACCTGGTTTCAATCCCCATACGTGCGGAGAAGAAAAGTGAATCAAGTCTATCCAGGAAGCTGTGAGCATTGGCCCCTTCTGTGAGATGCTGGTGGCAAGAAGAAGCTGATTCTGTCAAGAAGGAGGGAGTAACCCTGCACCCTTGCTCCATTACGTACCTACAGGGCTGCCCAGCCCTGGACCCCTGGGCCCTGCCCTTGCAAATTCTGGTTCCCCATTTGGAAAATTCACTGCCTCTATCACCTTTCTCTTATTTGTAATCAACACATTGTTGGTAATCTTATTAAATTATTTAACTGCCAAAGAGAGAGAGACAGAGAGACAGAAAGAGTGAGTTCCAACTTGGAGGGGCAGTTCTTCTCAATAACATATTAGCAAAAAGAATTCACCAATGTACAAAAGAATACTCTACAACTAAGTAAAGACAATTTTTGGAATTCAGGGCTGGCTTAATAGTAAGAAAATTAATCACTATCATTCATTGTGATCATATTAGAACCATGATATTGTTAATAAGTGTTAAAAAAAACTTCTGATAAAAGACATCATTTATGCATAACAATATAATTGATAAATAATAACTATAATTTTGAGTAAGAATTCCAGGAAACAAATAATAAAGACTATATACCCAAACAAATAGCCAATATTACCCTAAATGATAAAACACTATAGCATTTCAGGTAAAATAAGAAACTAATAGGGATGTCCCATTACTGTTTATTATTTTGTATTTGATTTTTAATTTTTTTTTATTTTTAATTTTTTAAAAGATTTTATTTATTTATTTGACAGAGAGAAACATAGCTAGAAAGGGAACACAAGCAGGGGGAGTGAGAGAGAGAAGCAGGCTTCCTGCTGAGCAGGGAGCCTGATGTGGGGCTTGATCCCGGGTCTGCAGAATCATGACCTGAGCCGAAGGCAGTCGCTTAACCAACTGAGCCACCCAGGCGCCACCTGATTTTTAAATTTTTATAAAAATTACCCGTGCATGTGTTTTAAAGGGTCACTTAATTCTATAACACATGTTATGAAAAAATAATCATCCCCAGCCCACTGACTCCCTATTTCTCCTTTCTCAGAGTCAACCTCTCATAAAAGGAACCATACAGAAATCAATACCTTTTCTCTATTTCAGCAATAAGCATGTGGCAAGCCAAATAAACTGCATTCCGAATGGTACGAAATATAACATACTTAGAAGTCAACAGGAAAATTTACAGAAACCATATAAATATGTTTATTGTAGCATTGTTCATGATGGCAAAATCTGGAAGTAATTCATCAGTAGTATTAGATGAATAAATTATGCTACATCCCCACTGCTGTTATGTACCTAATAAAAAGAATTCTATCAGTTGCTTTGAATAGACTTCTATGAAGTAAGACTGAATAAGAAAACATGCAGAAAAATGTTTAGGACTATTTTTACAAAGATGTTTCTCAAGAAATCTATGTGTGCATTGAAAAACAATAACAAAAGACTTTGTATAATGATATTTTTGCATGTACATAAAGTTACATATTTAATATGTAAATATGTAAGTAATAATAAAATAAATGTGTATGTAAATAAATATGTAAATATATAAAATGTAAATATGAAAATAAAAAAACTATTTCAACATGATTGGGATAAAAAAGGCTTCGCCAAGTTTCTTGCTTTCTGTGACTAACTGCCCAGTGGAAAATTTTCCATCACAAGGGAGCAGTGTTTAAAAAACAAAACAATGGGGCACCTGGGTGGCTCAGTTGGTTAAGCGACTGCCTTCGGCTCAGGTCGTGGTCCTGGAGACCTGGGATCGAGCCCCGCATTGTTAAGCGACTGCCTTCGGCTCAGGTCGTGGTCCTGGAGACTCGATCCTGGGTCTCCGGGACGATGACCGGAGCCGCAGTCACTTAACCAACTGAGCCACCCAGGCACCCCAAAAGACTGTAAGTTTTTACATGTAGGCTGTTTCTTGGCATAGAGACAGTCTGCAATAATAAGAACAAAAACAATATGAAAATACAGCAAATCTGGGATCGGGAAGGAATCTGATTTCTAGAATTACCACATTATTAGAAATGTCCAATTTTCAACAACAACAAAATCACCAAAGAGACAGGAAAGTATAGCTCCTTTGAAGAAGATAAAATCAATAGAAACTATTCCTAAAAAAGACCTGATGACAGATATACTGTCCAAATATTTATTTTTTAAGATTTTATTTTTTTAAGATTTCTTAAAAATTTGAGACAGAAAAAGAACACAAGCAGGAGAGGGAGAGGGAGAAACAGACTCCCTGCTGAGTAGGAAGACTAATGCAGAGCTCAATCCCAGGACCCTGAGATCATGACCTGAGCTGATGGCAGATGCTTAACCAACTGAGCCACCCAGGGCCCCTTACTTATTTTTTTTAAAGATTTTATTTATTTGAGAAAGAGAGAGAGAGAGAGAGAGAGAGAGAGAGAGCGAGCATGCACAAACAGGGGAATGGCAGGCAGAAGAAGAGGGAGAAGCAGGCTTCCTACTGAGTGGGGAGCCCAGTATGGGGCTCAATCCCAGGACCTTGGGATTATGACCCAAGCCTAAAACAGATGCATAACTGACTGACTCCATCATTAAGAGTCACCCAGGTACCTCAAGATTTTATTTTTTTTAAGTAATCTCTGCACCCAACATGAGGCTCCAACTTACAACCCTAACATCAAAAGTTTCATGTTCCACTGACTGAGCCAGCCAGGTGACCCAAGCCAAATACTTTAAAACAGTTGTCTTAAAGATCCTCAAAGAGCTAAAGGAAGATGTGGACAAAGTAAAAATGGTGTATGAACAAAATGAAAATATCAATAAAGAGATAGAAAACGTAAAAAGAAAGAAAAACTGGGAGCCTGGGTGGCTCAGTTGATTAAGCCACTGCTTTCAGCTCAGGTCATGATCTTGGAGTCCCAGGATCTAGTCCCGCATCAGGCTCCCAGCTCCATGGGGAGTCTGCTTCTCCCTTTGACTTCTCCTCTCTCATGCTCTCTCTCTTTCTTTCAAATAAATAAATAATCTTTTAAAAAAAGAAAAAGAAAGAAAAACTAAATTCTAGAGCTGAAAATACAATAATAGAAATGAAAAATTCACTAGAGGGATTCAAAGGTAGTTTTGCGCAAGCAGAAGAATCAGCAAATGTAAAGATAGGAAAATGGAAATCGCTGAGTCTGAGGAAAAGAATGAAAAAAGATTGAAGGAAAGCGAATAGAGCTTAAAAGTTCTATGAGATAAGAGTCTCAAAAGGAGATGAGGGAGAAAGGGGTGGAGATGTTTAAAGAAATAATGGTCAAAAAACTTCCCAAATTTGATGAAAGACATAAATATAAATATCCAAGAAGCTCAACGAATTTTAAGGAGGATGAGCTCAAAGAGACTCACACAGAGATGCCTAACAACCAAACTGCCAAAAGCCAAAGACAGTTTTGAAAGCAGAAAGAGAAAAGCAAGTTGTTACATAAAGTGCTCCTCAATAGGGTCATCAGCTGATTTCTCATCAGAAATTTCGTAGGCTAGAAGACACTGGTCTGATATATTCAAAATGCTAAAAGAAAAAAACAAAACAAAACAAAATACCTGTCAATTAAGAGTTCTAGGTCCAGCAAACTGTTCTTCAAAAGTTAGGGTGACTACCTATATCCATAAAGGTGGCTACTATTAAAACAAAACTCAACAACAGAAAATAACAAGTGTTAGGGTGTAGAGAAATTGGAATTATTCGAATTTGAACTGTGCACTCTTGGTGGGGTGTAAAATAGTATAGTTACAGTGGAAAACTGGTAGTTTCTAAAAAAATTGAAAACAGAATTACCATATAATCCAGTAATCCCACCTCTGATAATTGAAAGCAGAATCTCAGAGGTATTTGTACATGCATGTCCATAGCAACATTATTCAGGATAGCTGACACATAGAAGCAACCAAGTGTCCATTGATGGTTGAATGGATAAGCAAAATGGGGTATATATATACAATAGACCATTATTCAGCCTTAAAAGAAAGGAAATTCTGACAAATTATACAACATGAATGCACGTTGAGGACATTATGCCAAGTGAAATAAGTCAGTCACAAGAAGACAAATGTATGCATGACTCGACTTAAAAGGAGATACTTAGAGGAGTCAAAATCACAGGGACAGAAAAAGAGAATAGTAGTTGGCAGGGGCTAAGGGGAGTGGAGAATGGACAGTTATTGCTTAGTGGATATAAATTTAAGTTTTGTAAGGTGAGAAGAGTTGGGTGGTGATGGAACATTGTGAGTACATTTACTATCACTGAACTATACATTTTTTTAAAGATTTTATTTATTTATTTGACAGAGAGAAACACAGCAAGAGAGGGAACACAAGCAGGGGGAGTGAGAGAGGGAGAAGCAGGCTTCCTGCCGAGCAGGCAGCCCAATGTGGGGCTCAGCTCCATCCCGGGTCTCCAGGATCATGACCTGAGCCGAAGGCAGTTGCTTAACCAACTGAGCCACCTAGGCGCCCCTGAACTATACATTTAAGAATAGGTAGGGTGGGGTGACTGGGTGACTCAGATGGTTAAGTGTCTGTCTTTGGCTTAGGATATGATCTTGGGGCCCTGGGATCAAGCCCTGCATCAAGCTCCTAGCTCAGCAAGAAGTCTGCTTCTCCCTCTCCCTTTGCCCCTCCCTGCTACTCATGCTCTCTCTTTCACTCTCTCTCTCAAACAAATAAATGAAAGCTTTAAAAACACAGGGCAGTAAATTTTATGTTATATATATTTTACCACAATAAAAATTAAAAAAAGGAAAATTGTTGAAGCAAAGCAATAATAATAAATTTTATAATCAAATCATATATAGAAGTGAAATGTTGACAAAATAGCTCAAAGACCAAGAAGGGAGTAACAAAAAATATATTGTTGAGGGGCGCCTGGGTGGCTCAGTTGGTTGGGCGACTGCCTTCAGCTCAGGTCATAATCCCAGAGACCCGGGATCGAGCCCCACATCGGGCTCCCCGCTAAGTGGGAAGCCTGCTTCTCCCTCTCTCACTCTCCCTGCTTGTGTTCCCTCTCTGGCTGTGTTTCTCTCTGACAAATAAATAAAATCTTAAAAAAAAAATTAAATTGAAAAAGAGCCCAGATGCCTGGGTGTCTCAGTCCTTAAGCATCTGCCTTTGGCTCAGGTGGTGATCCCAGGGTCGTAAGATCAAGCCCCACATTGGGGAGGGGTGTCCCTCCTCAGCAGGGGGCCTGCTTCTCCCTCTCCCACTCCCCCAGCTTATGTTCCCTCTCTAGCTGTGTCTTTCTCTGTTAAATAAATAAAAAAAAATCTTAAAAGAAAAGAAAAAGGGGCACCTGGGTGGCTCAGTTGGTTGGGCGACTGCCTTCGGCTCAGGTCATGATCCCGGAGACCCGGGATCAAGTCCCACATTGGGCTCCCTGCTCGGCGGGAAGCCTGCTTCTCCCTCTCTCAGTCCCCCTGCTTGTGTTCCCTCTTTGGCTGTGTTTCTCTCTGTCAAATAAATAAATAAAATCTTTAAAAAAAAAAGAAAAGAAAAGAAAAGAAAGAGCCCAGAAATCTGTATAGAGATCTTGAATCTTTGAACGCTAAACTGTACATGTGAGGATAAATTTCCGCTTAGTTTTAGCTTTTCGTAAAATTTGCCAGACATTGCCTGCTAAGCCTCTAGTGTTGTTGTGATGCCAAGATTTTATCCACTCTTTAAAATATTTGAGCCCAATTACGAGATGTGTATTAGGAATGTAAAAACCAATGATCTCCATTTCCACAAGGAGTTTGAACCCCAATCTTCCGGAGCCAGGCAGGCATGGATATCTGTGTGTATAGCTACCAGGCAAGCAATATAAAGACTAAGGCACTCGAGGGGGCGCCTGGGTGGCTCAGTTGCTTGAGCGACTGTCTTCGGCTCAGGTCATGGCCTGGAGACCCGGGATCCAGCCCCACATCGGCCTCCCTGCTCGGCAGGAGCCCTGCTTCTCCCTCTCTCACTCCCCCTGCTTGTATTCCCTCTCTGGCTGTGTTTCTCTCTGTCAAATAAATGAATAAATAAATAAATAAATAAATAAATAAATAAATAAATAATCTTTAAAGAAAAAAAAAAGACTAAGACACTCTAGAAAGTCCAAATGTAAAAGCAGTAAAATCCAGATACTATATTTAAACATCTTCATATAAATGAAACATTATATCACTGACCATTATATCACTCCTGGTATAGATGGGTAAGGGCAAAAAGTATGGCCGAGACAGGGTATGAGAATATATTGGGAAAGAACATAGGCGAAGGATTGCAAAATAAGACAGCTTGTTTGAATTAAACAGTTTTATGCATTTGGGAAGACTGGAACATAAAGTATAAGTGAGAGGCCAGTACTTGTTCCTTTATAATATATATTGAAATTTTCAACAATTTGTGTAAGTATGTGCTTAGTTCTGTCACCAGATTGGATGATAGTAGTGGAGGAAGGGTCTTAGAAGTTCACAACTCAGTTGTTTTACCTATAGAAATAGCATGTGAATACTAATTTCATCAGAAGACGTCTCACACTCATGAGCCATTCCTTCCCTAGGCCTGAAAACAGATGCCCTTCTTGGATGATTAAATCAAACAACCCTGATATCTACATGACCAGGACTATATTATGGACAATGCTCTCAGAAATTGTGTGCCATATCACAATTGTTTTCAGTTGCTCTTGAATTAGTTTAACTAAAATATTTATTTATTTGACAGAGAGTTCAACTAAAATATTTATTTATTTGACACAGAGAGAGAGAGCGAGAGAGGGAGCACAGCAGAGGGAGTGAGAGGGGGAGAAGCAGCCTTCCTGTGCAGGCTCCCTGCTGAGCCGGAGCTGATGTGGTACTCAATCCTAGGACCCTGGGATCATGACCTAAGCTGAAGGCAGATGCTTAATGACTGAGCCACCCACATGCCCCAATTCTACTAAAATATTAAAAAAAAAAAATTGGTCTGCGGTGCCTGGGTGGCTCAGTGGGTTAGAGCCTCTGCCTTCAGCTCAGGTCATGATCTCAGGGTCCTGGGATTGAGGCCTGCATCCGGCTCTCTGCTCAGCGGGGAGGCTGCTTCCTCTTCTCTCTGCCTGCCTGTGATCTCTCTCTGTCAAATAAATAAATAAATCTTAAAAAAATGGTCTGCATCTATATGTAGTATCATCAAGAAGCTATAAAGCATTAAGTTTTTTTTTTTTTTATTCTAGGTGGTTAACATACAGTGCAATAGTGGTTTCTGGAGTAGAATTCAGTGATTCATTACTTACATACAACACCCAGTGCTCATCACAAGTGCCCCCCTTAATACTCATTACCCGTTTAGCCCATCCCCCTACCCACTTCCCTCCATTATCCCTCAGTTTGTTCTCCATCATTAAGAGCCTCTTATGGCTTGTTTCCCTCTCTCCTTTTTTTCTTTTTCCCCTTCTCATATGTTGATCTGTTTTCTTTCTTGAATTCCACATATAAGGGAGATCATACATTATTTGTCTTCTCTGACTTATTTCATTTAACATAATACACTCTAACTCTGTCCATGTTATTGTAAATGGCAAGATATCATTCTTTTCGATGGCCGGGTAATATTTCATTACATAATATTCATATATATAAATGTGGTGTGTGTGTGTGTGTATGTACATATCTTCTTTATCCACTCATCAGTCGATGGACATTTAGGCGCCTTCCACAGTTTGGTGTTTTTGATAATGTTGCTATAAACATTGGGTGCACATATTCTTTTGAATCTGTGTTTTTATGTCCTTTTGGTAAATACCTTGTATGCAATTGAAGGATGGTAGAGTAGTTCTATTTTTAACATTCTGAGGAGCCTCCATACTGTTCTCCAGGGTGGCTGCACAGGTTGCATTCCCAAAAGCATTAACCTTTTAAGATAAAGATTGAGCCTAAATATCCTTTCTTAATGTTATGCTATAACTAGATATATCAACTTGATTTATTACCATATCAATAATTATAGTATTATTCATTATATTTCAACTAAAGTTCTCAAACCACACTTATCCATGAAACCCTAAAAAGAAATCAATAAAATGAAATGAAATCAACAAAAATGCTGAAATACCTTCCCCCTTGAGAGAAAAAAATGCATAAAAATCTATTGATCTCGTTCACTACCACAACAGTAATAAAACAGTAATTGGAGGCTGCTCCAATGCTGAATAAATACTCCCTAAATGAATAGTTCAGAGATGTGTGGAGAAATATATGGAGACCAACCTAGGGAATATAGAATCTTATTATTTGCCTTTTCCATTAGACTAATTTCTGGAAGGGCAGATACGTGTCTTATTCTCTATTGGATTCTCATTGTACAGCTAATGGTAGGAATTGAGGAATTTATTGAATGAATGAATGAATATGGATTCCCATTTATTTTCAAACTCTATTCCAATGAGAGGGATACGTAAGGCTGAGTAGGCAAGGCCCCAGACCTAGTTTGCTCAATCAGTTTGTTAAAATTTTAATTAAGACTTACATTGAACAAAGGATTTCGTGACTGAAGTTTTTTTTTTTTTCATGACTGAAGTTTTAAAGTTGCTGTTTTATTCAACAGAACTGTTAAGTGGGAGAGGATTTTACTTTTTTTTTTTTAATTTTATTGATTTATTTTGACAGAGAGAGATCACAAGTAGGCAGAGAAACAGGCAGAGAGAAAGGAGGAAGCAGGCTCCCCGCTGAGCAAAGAGCCCAATGTGGGCCTTGATCCCCGGATCCTGAGATCATGACCTGAGCCAAAGACAGATGCTTTAACCCACTCAGCCACCCAGGCGCCCAAGGACTTTACTTTTTTTTTTTTTTTTAAGATTTTATTTATTTATTTGACAGAGAGAAACATAGCTAGAGAAGGAACACAAGCAGGGACTGAAAGAGGGAGAAGCAGGCTTCCCACAGAGCAGGAAGCCCGATGTGGGGCTCGATCCCTGGTTTCCAGGATCATGAGCTGAGCCGAAAGCAGTCACTTAACCAACTGAGCCACCCAGGCGCCCCCCGAGGATTTTACTTTTTAAGATTTTATTTATTTACTTAGAGAGTGAGAATGGGAGCAAGGGGAGGGGCAGAGGGAGAGAGAATCCCAAGCAGACTCTACACTCATTGCGGAGCCCAACTTGACATCCTATCCCAGGACTCTGTGATTATAACCCTAGTCAAAATCAAGAATCAGGAGCTTAACTGACTGCGTCGCCCAGGCACCTAGAGAGAACACACTTTATGGAGGCAAGAGGCAAGTGGCAAACGTGGGGGGATTCTTAGTGGAGGGTGGAAGAACAATTAGGAAAGTAAGGCAGTAGGCTGCTCAGGAGGTTTGTTTTCTTTTCTTTCCTTTCTTCCTTCTTTCCTTCCTTCATTCTCCCTCCCTCCCTTCCTTCCTTTCCTAAGATTTATTTTCTTGAGAGAGAGAATAAGCAAGTGGGGATAGGGACAGAGAGTGGGAGAGAATCTCAAGCAGACTCCCTGCCAAAGAGTCTGATGCTGGGCCGGATCCCATGATGCTGAGATCATGACCTGAGCTGACACCAAGCTTTGGTCACTTAACTGATTGAACCACCCAGGTGCCTGCCCCTCAGGTGGTTTTTCAATTAAGGCAGTTGCATTAAGAATGAAGAGGGGGAATAGAATACGGAAAGTAAAAGTTGTAGGCAACAGCTGTGAAGAAGGGAGCATGTAACAGGATTAGGTTGACAATGAGGTCTCTTTTCTTTTCTTAAAATAATTCTTTTTTTTTTTTTTAAAGATTTTATTTCTTTGACAGAGAGAAACAGCCAGAGAGGGAACACAAGCAGGGGAAGTGAGAGGGAGAAGCAGGCTTCCTGCTGAGCAGGGAGTCCGATGTGGGGCTCCATTCCGGGTCTCCGGGATCATGACCTGAGCTGAAGGCAGTTGCTTAACCAACTGAGCCACCCACGCACCCTTAAAATAATTCTTAAAACTACACTTAACATAGAGATGCCTGGTTGGCTCAGTCATCAGAGTGTGCGACTCTTGATCTTAGGGTCGTGAGTTCAAGTTACATGCTATGTGTACAGATTGCTAAAAAAAAAAAAAAATCTAAAAAATCCAAACAACAAAGCATTTAATATGTTTGCCATCCTAATAATTTTTTTAAAGATTTTATTTATTTATTTGACAGAGAGAAACACAGCTAGAGAGGGAACACAAGCAGGGGGAGTAAGAGAGGGAGAAGCAGGCTTCCCACCGAGCAGGAATCCCGATGTGGGACTTGATCCTGGGTCTCCAGGATCATGACCTGAGCTGAAAGCAGCCGCTTAACCAACTGAGCCACCCAGGCGCCCCATCTAATAATTTTTTAAGTGTATAGTTCAGTGAGATTAAGTATATTCACATTATTGTGTAACCCTCACCATCTATCCTCAGAACTTTTTCATCTTCCACAACTGAGCCCATTAAACAACTCTTCCTCCCCCTCCTTCAACCCTTCACAAACACCACTGTATTTCTGTCTCTATGAATTTGACTAATCTAGGTACCTTACATAAGTGGAGTCATACAATATTTGTCTTTTTGAGACTGGCTTATTTTATATAGCTTAATGTCCTTCAGGTTCATCCATGTTATAGAATGTGGCAGAATTTCCTTCCATTTAAGACTGAATACTGTTCCATTGTATGGGTATACTGCATTTATTCATTTATCTGTGAGGGTCACTTAGGTTGCTTTCACCTTTTGGTTGTGAATGCTGCGTGGATATACAAATGTCTCTGAGGCCCTGATTTGACTGGCGTCTATATTCAAAAGTGGAATTACTAGATCACAGGGTAATTCTATTTTAACTTTTTGAGGACCACCATACTGTTTTCCATAGCAAGGACACCATTTTATTTTCCCATTAACAGTGCACAGGGGTTCCTGTTTTTTCATTCCTGCCAACTTTCCTTTTTTCTTTAAATTTCTAATTTTTATTTATTTATTTATTTATTTATTTATTTATTTATTTAAAGATTTTATTTATTTATTTGACAGAGAGAGAGATCACAAGTAGGCAGAGAGGCAGAGAGGAGGAAGCAGGCTCCCCGCTGAGCAGAGAGCCCGATGCGGGCCTCGATCCCAGGACCCTGAGATCATGACCTGAGCTGAAAGCAGAGGCATTAACCCACTGAGCCACCCAGGCGCCCTAATTTTTATTTATTTTTAAAAAAGAGTTTATTTACTTATTCGACAGAGAAACACAGCTAGAGAGGGAACACAAGCAGGAGTGAGAGGGAGAAGAAGGCTTCCTGCTGAGCAGGGAGCCTGATGTGGGGCTTGATTTCAGGACTCTGGGATCATGACCTGAGCTGAAGGCAGACGCTTAAGTACTGAGCCATCCAGTTTTTTAAAAGATTTTATTTATCTACTTGAGAGAGATAGCACACAAGCAGCGGGGAGAGGGAGAAGCAGGCTCCCCGATGAGAGAGAGCTTGACATGGGGCTTGATCCCAGGACTCTGGGATCATGATCGGAGCTGAAGGCTCCAATATATGGTAGCTTAACCCACTGAGCCCACAAGGTGACCCCTGTCTTAAAAAATAAAAAAAAGATTTTATTCATTTGTCAGGGAGAGGGAGAAAGAGCATAAGCAGGGGGAGCAGTAGGCAGAGGTAGAGGGAGAAGCAGGCTTCCCACTGAGCCACCCAGGGGTCCCCAACACTTTTCTTTTGATTGTAGCGATTCTAATGCATGTGAGGTGCTATCTCACTGTAGTTTTGACTCTCACTTCCTCAATGATTAATGATGATGAGCATCTTTTCATGCACTTTTTGCCCATTTGTAGAACTTTCTTCTTAAAGATTTTTATTTATTTGACAGAGAGAAACACAGCTAGAGAGGGAACACAAGCAGGAGGAATGAGAGAGGGAGAAGCAGGTCTCCCACCGAGCAGGGAGCCCGATGTGGGGCCCAATCCTGGGACTCCAGGATCATGACCTGAGCCAAAGGCAGAAACTTAACCTCCTGAGCCACTCAGGTACCCCTGTAGGTTGCCTTTTTATTCTCTTCATTTATGTTCTTTGTTGCAGAGAAATCTTAAATTTTGGGGAAATCCAATTTACCTTTTTTTTTTTTCCCCAAAGACTTTTATTTATTTGACAGAGAGAAACACAGCCAGAGAGGGAACACAAGCAGGGGGAGTGAGAGAGGGAGAAGCAGGCTCCCTGCCGAGCAGGCAGCCCAATGCTGGGCTTGACCCTGGGACTCCGGGATCATGACCTGAGCAGAAGGCAGAGGCTTAACGAGCCACCCAGGCGCCCCCAATTTACCTTTTTTAAAAAAGTAATCTCTACACCCAACATGGGGCTTGAACTTTCCACGCTGAGATCTAGAGTCATTTGCTCCACTGGCTGAGCCAGCCAGACACTCCTACCTACTTTGTTGTCTATACTTCTGGTATCATATAAATCATCGCCAAATCAAAGGCATAAGGCTTTCCTCCTGTTTTCTTCTTAGTTTTATGGTTTTAGGTCTTACATCCATTAGTAGTTAACTTCTGTATAAGGTAGGGGTGCCTGGGTTGCTCAGTCGTTCAGCATCTGCCTTCAGCTTGGGTCATGATCCTGGAGTCCTGGGATCAAGCCCCACATTCAGCTCCCTGCTCGGTGGGAAGCCTGCTTCTCCCTCTCACTCCCTCTGCTTGTGTTCACTCTCTAGCTGTGTTTCTGTCAATTAAATAAATAAAATCTTAAAAAAATTTTTTTCTGTTTATGGTATAAGGTAAGAATCCAGCTTCATTCTTTTTCATGTGGATATCCAGTCTTCCCAGCACCATTTGTTGCAAAGACCAGGTTTCTTTCTTACATAACCAAATGGACAACTGTGTCATTCATGAGTTGCTTTACCAGGGAACACATATAGGAAAATTTTGACAGGTAGACAGATAATGGAAGTAATTTTGGGGATCTTGAACAAAGATGAAACAAATTTAAGAGAAACCAAAGGGATGTTAAGGAGGCTAAAAGACAAATGTGGCCATGCATGAATGCCCATTGGAATTATGAACTAGGTGAACTTGAGAGCCATTTGCTGGAAAGGTACAGATAAAAGCCATACTAATGAGGACTACAAAGAGAATGAATAGAGCTACCTCTATGGTCATAGATAAAACATGGAAACAAAGTTGAAATGAAATTTGCTGGATGATACATAATGTACAATTTTGTTTACAGTTTTAAAATTTGTAAATCATTAAGTACTTTGGGTACATAAATATGTATTAGGAGAGTATCAACTTATGTACAGAAATTATAAAACCCTAGTTCATGAGAGTGGTATCTCTGAGGGAGGGAAACAGCTCTGAGGAAGGATATACAGGGGTCTCCATACCTGATGTACAATTTAATTTCTAAAAAATAAAACAGCTGAATGATGGTACATAGTCCTTATCTGCATGTCTGAACTACTTCCTAAATAAAAAGAAAATCTGTTAATGGAGAAACATGGAGAGAGAGGCCAACTAAATTGGTCTGCTTTTTTTTTTTTCCTCTTTAGAAATCAGAAGGGTCATTCGGTAAATAACCAGTGCCAGTTACAGAGTTTCTTAGCAAAATGCTTCTAACAGTCCTATGTATGTTTTGGGAATATTAGTTTTGGGTTTTTTTTAACTGAGGTCAGAGGTTACTTAAAATATCATTGTTAGGGCACCTGGGTGGCTCAGGTCATGATCCTGGAGTCCCTGGATCGAGTCCCACATCGGTCTCCCTGTTCTATGGGAGGCCTGCGTCTCCCTCTCTCATTCCCCCTGCTTGTGTTCCCTGTTTCTGTCAAGTAAAATCTTTTATTTTTTTTTAATATCATTGTAAAATATGTCTATTCACAGGGCTCCTCAGTGGCTCAGTTAAGCCTCTGCCTTCAGCTCAGGTCATGGTCTCAGGCTCCTAGAATCAAGGCTCCCTGCTTAGCAGGGAGTCTGCGTTTCCCTCTCCCTCTGACCCTCCCACCCCTCACTGGTGCTCTCTCTTGTTCTGCTCTCAAACTCTTAAAAAATGTCTACTGAGTATTTGAATAGACTTAATCATTGTAAGAACCAGGAAAGTAATTCTTCAAAAAATTTGTTCATCCTATACATTCCTTAGAGAACCCCAAATTTTATTGTTAGTTGTATTCTTTTAAAAAACTTATTATTTTTTGTTTAGCATTTTGTCAGAGATGGAGAGGGAGCAAGTGAGAACGCATGCACAAGCAGGCAGAATAGCAGAGAAGCAGGACTCTGGGACCATGATCTGAGTGAAGGCAAATGCCTAACCAATGGAGCCACCCAGGCATCCCAGCCTTGAGAATTTTGTTCAGCAAATTAACTCTTCTACCCTGAATAAAATGGAAGCAGGTCATCATTCCATCATCCTCAGCAAGATGTCAACTTGTAGTTTTCCAGCTAGACTACTGCTTCTTACTAATATAGCCTACCACAATGAAAAGACCCTACTCAGAGAGTGGCTGTCTTTGGTGGGGGGGGAGGGAGTCATTAGTCATTTAACTTCTTTGGTCCTCAACTTTCACTCACATCTATTAAAATAGTATCTAGTCTCATAGGGATCAAGAAGACTGAATTCAAGGGGCATCTGGCCAGCTCAGTCAGAGCATGACTGTTGACCTTGGGTTTTGAGTTCAAGATCCATGTTGGATAAAGAGATTACTTAAACCAAAAAGAAATTGAATTCAGGTATAGAAATGGCTAAACTTCTTCAGTCTCCAAACCCTTCTACCATGTTTGTCTGATTTACTCCCATCCTAACATTCCTTCTAGTTGTTTTTTAGGATTCTTGCTGCTACATTTATTTTGAGCCTTCCCATTTCCAAGTTTTATTAGTCCTCTGCTTTCCCCCCAAGCCATTTTCTAACAACCCAAACTCAGAACCTTTCTTCTTCTCCTAGGGCCTCTATGGGGTAACATATATTTTTCATACACTGGCTAATCATGATCAGTTTGCCTGGTTTTCACTTATTGTCATAGCATAATTATGGCTACCCTAATCATACATTAAAATGTCTGTACAGTATTATGTCTGACAGCAGAGTGTTTACACTACGAACAGTAAAAAACTTTCTTCATGAGATACTTCTGCATTCTGTACAAAGTGTAGTCTTTTCATCCACATCCATTATGCACTATCTCCAACCCTGTACTAAGCTCCTATATATCAAGATATAACCACTGTGAACTACTTTTCAGAGCCCAGACAAGGTCCCATATATATATATATATATATATATTCAAAGATTATATGCCAGAAAAGAGGCTGATGATTATTAAATATAGAAGGCATGATCTGCTAACAGTTAACATCTGAGAAAGAAAATGGAAAGGAGAAACTTTACATGTAAGTTGTAGTCTCTGAAGACAAAGTCCTAATAGACAGCCCAGTATAGTACCTTTAAGAGATGAAAAGACAGATTTAAGTGAGGAATCTGCAGCACTAAACCTTTTCAACTGAAGCTGAGGCCTTAAGAATAATTATGTGTTTTCATTTCTAGAGCCTTCACGTTTTTTGGGGTGGGGTGGGGCACATGTGGGGGGAGGGAGGGGGAAGAGACCAAGCACCCACTGAGTTCATCCAACAAGAAGCCATAACTTTATTAATGATAGAAACAGTACAAATTTCAAACCAAGCTGCAGTTATTCTTTTGAAACACCAAAAAAAGTCCTCGTTTTCAGATGGTTACATTGTTAATTCCTGTAAGAAAAGAGAGATCATTAGAAGTAGTTATAGGCAAATAGGGAATTCAGGCCACTAAAATATGAGGGAACTTGGAAGAGGCTTTGGAATGAAGCTTCCTAACTGGCTGATAATAAGTACAGAAAATAAAGTTACCCAGAACTTGTCAGGGCTAAAGAAGTTAAGCAATAAAGGATTGACTTACCATAATAGCATTTACAATATCATTACTGTTGTTCTTCAGAGCCCGGACTGCCTTTGCTCTTGACACGTTTGCTTGTGACATGACCAATTCTATGTCCTTAACCTCTACACCGGTTTCATCAACCTAAGAGAGGGAAAAAAAGCACAATAATCCAAAGGCCAAGAAAAACTCCAGTAGTCCTTTGGAGACAGGAAATCTTTTGAATCTAGTTCTTAATATAACTCAGAAACTATTTAAGTCAATTGAGTTCAAGCGCCTAAAGCAATACAGAACAAGATATTACAAGACAGTACTGTGTGCCTGGGTGGCTCGGTTAGTTAAGTGTCTACCTTCGGTTCAGGTCATGATCCCAGGGTCCTAGGATTGAGTCCCAAGTTGGGCTCCCTGCTCTTCAGAGAGCCTGTTTTTCTCTCTGCCTCTTTATCTCATGGATAAATGATAAATCTGGATTATAATAATATATATTATATATAATAATATAAATAAAATCTTAAACACAAAATACTATCTGGAGGGGCGCCTGGGTGGCTCAGTTGTTTAAGCGACTGCCTTCGGCTCAGGTCATGATCCCGGACACCCGGGATCGAGCCCCACATCCGGCTCCCTGCTCGGCGGGAAGCCTGCTTCTCCCTCTCTCACTCCCCCTGCTTGTGTTCCCTCTCTGGCTGTGTTTCTCTCTGTCAAATAAATAAAATCTTAAAAAAAAAAAAAAAAAAAAAAAAACTATCTGGAGAGGATTGAAAGTATAAAAGATTTCCCTTTATACCTCTTCCTCTTCACTCTCCTCTTGTACAGTTGGAGTTTGTGTGTTTTCTTGAATGTTTGAGACAGCTTCACCTTGAACTTTGAATTTCTCAGCAGCTGCTAGTTGTGCTTGCTGAGATAAATCCTCGATCTGTAGGGCAGAAAATACAGATTTATGTGACTAGATCGGTCTGCAGTAAATGAAATAAATTAGTTATATCTTTTCCAAACTCTCACTCTAAAACCACTTCAGTTTAACTTACTATATAGCTTTCAATTCTTTGCCCTAAGATTACATCACTGTACAGAGAGAACTAGTTTAGCTCCAAAGCAGTGGTTCTCAACTGGGAGATGACTTTGTCATCCAGGGACATCTATCAAATGTCTGGAGATATTTTGGTTATCACAACTGGGCAGGATGCTACTAAACATCTGTAACACTCAGGAAAGCCACTCCCCAACAAGGAATTATTTGACCCCAAATTACAACCCCAAATTTCACACCAAAGAATTATCTAACTCTTAACTATCAACAGTGCTGAGGTTGAGAAACACTGGTCTAGAGTGCATCCAAGAAAACCTTCTTTACCTTGGCTTCCCCAAAAACTATGTATGTATCTGAAGCTGGGCTCTTGTAGACATCTGGTTTTGTGATGACAAAGAGGATATTCTTAGATTTCCGGATAGTGACTCTTGTAACCCCTGTAACCTGTCGAAGACCCAGTTTGGACATAGCCTAAGGAATAGAAAAGAATATCAGGTTTTTAACTTCTCTAGAAGTAGCTTCAGAGGGGAGCCTAGATGGCTCAGTTCGTTGAATGTCCAGCTCTTATTTAATCTCAGGTCATATCTCAAGAGTTGTGAGACCGAGCCCCACAACATCAGGCTCTACACTTAGCAGGGAGTCTGCTTCTCCCTCCATCCTGCCCCTGCTCCTGCATGCATTCTCTCACTCAAATAAATAAATAAAATCTTAAAAGCCTTAACTGAGGGTTGCTGGTGGGGAAGGGGGTAACTGGGTGATGGACATTAAGGAAGGTATGTGATGTAATGAGCACCGGGTATTACAGAAGACTGATGACTTGGGGTGCCTGGGTGGCTTAGTTGGTTGGGCGTTTGCCTTCCACTCAGGTTGTGATCCTAAGACAGGATCGAGCCCCGCATCGGCCTCCCTGCTCAGTAGGGAGTATCCTTCTCCCTCTCCCTGACATTCTTCTCAACTTGTGCTCTGTCTCATATAGATTAAAAAAAAACTTAAAAAAAAAAAGACTAATGAATCACTGACCTCTATCTCTGAAACCAATACATCATATGTTAATTAAATTTAAACAAAAAAGTAAGAAAAGCAAAGCCTTTTCCTAAGCTAATTTTAGATAATACAGAACGGGTTTCCAGGACTCCTGATTTTTTTGCCATAGTAATTTCTGTCACTATAAATAGGATTCTACCACTACAGTTCTCCCTCTCTAAACCTGCTTCATCAGAACTTTTTTTTTTTTTTTAGATTTTACTTATTTATTTGACAGAGAGAAACACAGCGAGAGAGGGAACACAAGCAGGGGGAGTGAGAGAGGGAGAAGCAGGACTCCTGCGAGCAGGAAGCCCAATGTGGGGCTCGATCCCAGGTCTCTAGGATCATGACCTGAGCCGAAGGCAATCGCTCAACCCACTGAGCCACCCAGGAGCCCTCATCAGAACTTTTAATCCCTTGTTTATAACCTAAAAACTTACCTTCCGTGCCTTCTTTTCACTCCGGCTCTGTTTTGCTTTACTGACTGGTTCTTCATCGATTTCAGCGGCTGCTGCCAGCTAAGGAGATAAAATAGCTATGAGTAAACTAGAATATAAGGCCTAGGTATCACAATCCCCATGAAGTTTTTGCTTAATGAAGGTTCACAGTTCCAAATACTGAAGTCAGCTTCTCTGATCAACCCTTGTTCTTCAATGCTTTCTTGACTCAAGTACTTTGACCAGCAAGTAGAACACTCACCTGGGCTTGTTGTGTGGTTGCCTGTGTGGAATCCTGTTCCTCAAGCTCCGGTACTGATTCATCACTGTCAGATTCTGTTCCGGACCCTGAGATGACAAATAACCTTTACTATTTTACAGTAGATTAAAAGGAAGAGGCACCTCACCATAGCCTGCCTGGACTAGAGGTCACTGGCTTATGCTAGACCTCACAAAGTTAAATGTAAACCAACTGACTTCTATGAAGCCAGCTTGACAGCCTCTAACTCAGCCATAAACTAGTGTGTACACATCCATTAAAGACCCAGCCCCAGAGGTAAGAGGTAATTACTAGTTACAGCCAAGCACTTTATCAATAGTAACTGCTTCCTTTCTCTTAAGGTCTTCACTTGGCACAGGCCAACACCAACAGCCTACATAACTCTAAATTCTACCTGATAGCCCAACCATCTCCAAAAGGTTATGGCAGACCAGGTTATCTGCAGATATATTTAAGTGAAAAAAACAGGGAGGCAGAGCAGGGAGGACACTTTCCCCTCATCCTTTACACTGAGTTGGGGAAGGCCAGAAGCAGTTGTGTACACACAGTTAGCCTTGTTTTCAAACCACTTACCCTAACAATTTGGTTCATCAACATAGCCTGAAGATTCTCAATGACTGCCAACCTATAGTTCTATCAGTCACCTCTGTTAGACCCGTCCTGTGACCTCTCCATTTCTTCCAAATATAATTCACATATTTTAAGTTTACCTCAATCAAAAGGCCAAGCATCAATAAAGACTATTCAGAGAAAAAAGCATACACCTGCACCATTCTCAGGCTAGGAAAAATGTCTGAAAAGGGAGTCCCTTGGGCACTGGTCATTACTGAATCTAAGATGTGAAAAGAAATTCAAATAGTTCCATATTTCCCAACATTTTAGCAAATCCCAGGCCCAGGGACAAGGTTAGTTATGTGGTAGAGATTAGAGTAAATTAAAAGGTCTAATAGGTCTTGGTTTTCAATGTCAGATCACTCAGGTAAAAAAGATGGCAGATCCAGGGTTAGCTTGGACCATATTATACAAGATGAGACAAAACAGACTATCTGAGGTGATGAAAACCAAGACTGTTCCACACTCCTAGAGCTTTTGCATTTAAAATTATCATTCTATGTTCTACGTCTAAACACAAGCAGATACACTGAAGAAAGCGGCGCGTCCTAGGGTTAGTATTGGTGGGTAGCCCCAGGAGGGGTGTGGGCGACACACCATGCACACAGCAAACCAAGGCAAATACCCTTGTTGTTCTTCAGAACAGGCTGCTTGGCAGAGGGGGTTGGGGCAGGGACCCCAGCAGGTTTGGGGGTGGGCATGTTGACGAGGACCGACTGGAAAGGCACTCCCCCCGAGATTGGTTCCGGGGGAATCAGAGGCGGCAGCTCATCCTCATCAGCAGGGGCTGAGGGCTTACAGGGTGATTCCAGCACCAGCCCAGGTGAGGACGGCAGAAACTGCTGTTTAGGAAGCAGAGGGGGAACTGGGGAGGGAGCGAGAGGCAGAGAGACTGATGGGGTGGGTGCTGGGGGGACAGGTGCTGATCCAGCTTTAGGAAGGACCTTCTCAGAGGAAACTGTTGCTAGAGTAGATGTCACAGACTCAAGAGGAAGAGTCAAAGGGCTCTTTGGGGAATGAATAAAATCTTTAGTTTTTAATGGAGAAACGGGGAGGGTTTTGGGAGTCTTCGAAGAAACTTTCTGAGCAGAGACTGTCAGCGGGGCTGAAGCCTTTGTAGGAAGGGGTCCTTTAGTACTCTTAGCTGAAGGATCTGGGCATACAGGAGGTGAAGTAGCAGAACTCTTCTTGGCTAGTGGACCACCTTTCTCAGAGGGAGCTGTGACAACTGGTACGCTTTCTGGAGCTGGGGCAACAAGTCTTGCTTTAAGAGCTGTGTGCTTTTCTTTCTTTACTGGTAGGCCTTTAGAAGCCAGAGGGGGAATGGACCCCAAGGGACATGTGACTGAAACTGGAGAAGCAGGGGCCTCTCTGGGTGAGGGAGGACTCTCAGATGTGGGAGTGGGGGCACCTTTGGATGGGGTAGCTGGGGCTCTCTTGGAGGATGGAGTTGCTGAGGTCCCTTTCGTGGCTGGGGTTACCGGAGACCCTTTGGGGTAGGAAGTAGTCACAGCTGGGGGAGTGGATGGCCCTTTGGGAGATGGAGTTGCTGGAGCCCCTTTGGGGGCTGGAGTTGCCAGAGACTCTTTGTGGGAGGAAGGAGTCACTGCTGAGGGAGTAAGTGACCCACTGAGAGATGGGGCAGCTGGGCATTTTTTTGAGGAAGGAGTCATTGCTGGGAGAGTGGGGGCCCCTTTGGGAGGCTGAGTAGCTGGGGACTCTTTGGGGGAGGAAGGTGCCATAGCTTGGGGAGTGGAAGTCTCTTTAGGGGAGAGGTTTGCTGGGTCCCCTTTGGGGGAGGGAGGAGCCACTGCTGGGG
>PITA01016067.1:0-11883 GCA_004023965.1 Spilogale gracilis | reverse complement strand
ATATCTGGGGAAGTGAAGGTCTCTTTAGGGGATGGGGTTTCTGGGTCCCCTTTGGAAGAGAGAGGAGTTGGGGCTCTTTTGAGAGACTGGGTAGCTGGGGACTCTTTAGGGGAGGAAGGAGCCACAGCTAAGGGAGTGGAAGTCCCTTTAGGGGATGGGGTTGCTGGGCCCCCTTTGGGAGACGGAGTAGCTGGGGCTCTCTGGGGAGATTGGGTAGTTGGAGACTCTTTGGGGGGGGAAGGAGCCACAGCTGGGGCAGTGTAGGCCTCTCTAGGGGATGGGGTTGCTGGGCCCCCTTTGGGGGAAGGAGGAGCCACAGATGGGAGAGTGGGAGCCCCTCTGGGAGATGGAGTAGCTGGGGCCTCTTTGGGGGAGGAAGAAGCCACAGCTGGGGGAGTGGAGATCTCTTTAGGGGATGGGGCTGCTGGGCCCCCTTTGGGAGATGGAGTAGCTGGGGCTCTTTTGGGAGTCTGGGTAGCTGGGGACTCTTTGGGGGAGGAAGAAGCCACAGCTGGGGGAGTTGAGATCTCTTTAGGGGATGGGGCTGCTGGGCCCTCTTTGGGGGAGGAAGGAGTCACAGCTGGGGGACTGGAGATCTCTTTAGGGGATGGGGTTGCTGGACCCCCTTTGGGAGATGGAGTAGCTGGGGCTCTTTTGGGAGACTGGGTAGCTGGGAACTCTTTGGGGAAAGGAGCCACAGCTGGGGCAGTAGGGGTCCCTTTGGGAGATGGAGTAGCTGGGACTCTTTTGGGGGCTGGAGCTTGAGACAAATCTTTGGGACAGGGAAGAGGCACAGCTTGGGAGGTGGGGGCCCCTCTGGCAGGTTGGGTAGCTGGAGACTTTTTGGGGGAGGAAGGAGTCATAGCTGGAGGAGTGGAGGTCTCTTTAGGGGATGGGGTTGCTGGGCCCCCTTTAGGAAGTGGAGTCGTTGGAGTTCTTTTGGGGGCGGGAGTTACCTGAGACCCTTTCGGGGAGGGAGGAGTCATAGCTAGGTGAGTGGGGGTCTCTTTAGGGGATGGAGTTGCTTGACCCCCTCTGGAGGAGGGAGGAGCCACAGCTGGGGCAGTGGAGGTCCCTTTGAGAGATGGAGTAGCTGGGGCTCTTTTGGTGGCTGGAGTTGCTTGGGACTCTTTGGGGGAGGGAGAAGCCACAGCTTGCAGGCTGGGGGCTCCTTTGGGGGAGGAAGGAGTCACTGCTGGAGTGGAGGACTCTTTAGGGGCTGGAGCTGCCAGGTCCCCTTTGGGAGATGAAGGAGCCACAGCTGAGGCAGTGGGGGTCCCTTTGGGAGATGGAGCAGCTGGGGCTCTTTTGGGGGCTGGAGCTGCTTGCGACTTTTTGGACGATGAGGTTGCTGGGGCTCCTTTGGAGGAGGAAGGAACTATAGTTGGGGGAGTGAAGGCTTCTTTCGGAGGTGGGGTATCTGGGGTCTCTTTGGGGGATGGAGTGGGGGAATGCTTCTTGGACAATGATCCTTTAGGGACTTGAAAAGAAAGACTGGCCTCTGGAAGAAAGGAAGCTTCAACTGGAGAAATAGGGGATGAGTGATTTCCAGTAGGAGTATCAGGGATAGCAGGAACACTTTTCGAAAGAGGAGAAAGAGTTAAGGTAGTAGGAGCTGAACCCTTCTTGGTTGGCCGTCTTTTAGTTTGAGGAGACACAGTAATCCCTAAAGGAGATGGAGAGTCACCTAAGAAAGTTCCTTCAGAAGATGCATTAACAGAAGCACAAGCACCAGAATCCTTCACAGGTGCCAATGCTGAGGTATGAGAAATACTATGAACTGTCTTTGCACCTTGAGGAGGAAGAGAGGGAAAGGGCTCAGACTTGGGAATTTCAGAGCCCACTGCCATGGCAGCTGGAAAAGCAGAAACATTCTGGGAGGATAAAGTCACAGCTGGAGCCACAGGGCAACTTTCAGAGGCTGGAGGAACCAAAGGTAAAATAGTAAGAATGGAACTATCCTTTTTATCTGGGTGGCTTTTATGAGATAAAGAGACATCTCCTAGAAAAGGACTGGCTGTAGTGGCAGGAGTGGAGGTAACTGCAGCAGTCACCTCTGCAGCAGCAGCACATTCCAGAGAAAAGGAAGCTATGTTTGGGGTAGTGAGAGAACTTTTGAGAAGCACACTAGTGGGGTCTGGGCTTGCATAAGGATCTGTCTTGCTGATAGAGGTTGGGGAGTTAACAGCCAGAGGAGAAGGAGCAGTATTGGTAGGTGTAAGTACAGGGAGAGGCTCTACAAGGCTTTTCTCTGCTAAGGAGGCTTCAGGAGAAAGAGCTCTCCCCAGAGATGAGGATTCACTTTCATCTTTTTTAGGATTTTTAGGGGTTGCCAGGGTTAATGCTATTAGAGTAGAGTCTTTCTTGGTAGGAAGTCCTGCCTGTGCTGGTGAAACAGGGGCTCCAGTAGGAGAGGGAGGTTCAGTCTGGATATCTTCTTGTGTTGGTAACTTTACCAATGCTGACGTAGGGAGACTTTTGGGGTTTTTAGAGGCTGACAGAGGAGGGGGGACTGGTATTCCCAGAGGGGTTACTTGAGGAACAGAAGGCTCTTTGGGAGCCCCAGGAGCCATAACCAAGGCAGTATGGGAAGCTGAGTCCTTACTCTTTACAGGACCTGATGAAACTGGAGGAGACGTACAAGGAGCTACCTCGAAGGTAGTAGGTGCCATAGAAATTGTAGAGGGGTTAGTCATAATGAATGATGGGTTGGTTCCAACAGAACAAACAGGAGCTTCTTTCAAGCCTGGACTCCCTGGAGGAGGAATTTGAGTCACTGAAGGCTGATGATGAGGGGCATTAGGTGAGCCTTTCAGAACACAGGTGGTAGGAGACAATGGAGAAGAGATGGCTACATTTGATGAGCCAGAAGGGCTCAAGGAAGCTATGCCAGTGACGGCAGAGGGGTCTTTCTCAACAGAGAGAGCCAGAGGAGAAGTTGGAACCCTCACTGGAAAAGCAGCCACAGCAGCGGGAGTCACCTCATTTCTGGAAGGAAGTGGAAGAATGACAGATCTCTGAGAGGGGTAAGAGGCCCTTATGGGAGAATGAGCTGCAGAAATGGCATCCACTTTAGGATCTGACAGAACATTAGGGCCTGTTTGACCTAAGGGCCGAACAGGAGAACCAAGAGAACTCTGATGTAAAGGCGCTAAATGAGAGCCTAGAGAACTGAGGAAAACTGGAGGGACACTGGGAGCCACTGATATAGGCTGGGTTGAAGGAGGTAATGCAGCAGGTGAACTAAGGGGTCCCTTTATGTTGAGGCTTTCAGGGTTTTGTGGAGAAGTCAGAGCTGTGGAAATAGGGATCTCTCTGAACTGAGAGGGAGTGATGGCTGGGGGAGTGGTGGGTGGCATTTGAGGACTTGAGGCTACTCCAGACTGAACAGAGGCCAAGGAAGTTCCAAGATGGGAAGGAACAGCACTGACTATACCTGGAGGGATGGGGGTGCCTTTTGGATTAGGGCCTACTTGCATGGGAGCCTGAAGAGGAGAGGTCTTTGGTTCTGAAGGAACAACGGGAGTTGACAGAGATGTCACTAACCCTGACTCAGCCCCAGCAATCAAAGGAGGTGAGCTAAGAGGGTTAAGTGGGTAAGCAGAGCTCTTCTGAACTGAATGGGGAGCCAAGGCCACCAGAGACAAGGAAGCTGAAGAGGAATGGGCACCTTTCACAGTTGGAGTTATCATGGGAGAGGCCAGAGCTAAGGCAGCTGGGGAGATGGGAGGCCCTATTAGGTTTGGTAGGAAAGTTGGGGTGTCAGTGGGGGAATGGGCAACTCCCAAAGGCAGGGTTGTTCCAGAGGATGACTGGGGAAAAGGAGCTTCAAAAGGGGTTGAGATAACACTAGAGGGAGAAAGGAATGGGGAAGGCTGGTTAGGGGTTGCCAGAGGGCATTGTTGGGGGGCCAGGGAGCAAGGAGGGGGAAGGGTAGATTCAGGCTGCCCTAAGGCAGCAGTGACACTCAAGGCTGAAGACACAGGAAGCACAGCTGGAGGAGAAAAGCAAAAAAGGGGATAAAGGAGGAAAGGGAAGGAAAAAAACAAAGGTGAGTTATGCAGCCCAACTTGGTACGACATGCCTCACAAGAAACATGGAATTTTTAATCTGAGAATGAAAGTCACCACACAGGATTAGACAAAGGTGACAGGCAACAGCAACCTTCCCCAAACATACTTCAGTGGTCCAGTAAGAATACATCCCTCTCCCCATCTTCCATATTCCCCAAGTTCTACCTCCCCAAAAATCAAACTATTTTAAGGTGGAGATAATAGTCTAAGCAGCCTATTAGTCTCTAAATGGGGAGCACAGGCCTAGGAGTGGGTTGAGAACAGCATGCTTTCCATCCTTTCCCAGATATACCCTCCCTTCCCTCCTTGAATGAACCCCAAGTCTTTCTTACAGGTCATAGAACACCAGTAGAATAGCTGTTCTACTGTCAAGGATCATGAACTGAAACAGTTACTGAAAACTGGAAGAAGGCGAGGCAGTGAGTGGTGGTAATGATGGGGAACTGGAACTGGAACTGAATGAAGAAAAAACAAACAAAAAAAAACAAACCCTTCCCCAAAACAAACCAAATCTTTATATGCTCAGGCTTTCACTAGGTCAAAAACCTGACTCTTGGAATAAACTTTTAGGAAGGTGGTGTTGACATACAATTCTATGTTAAGTATTAAATACTAAGTCACTTTGCCTTTCGATGCCTCCATTTACCTACTCACCAAAACAAGCAAAAAAGCAACCACAAATGGGTTGTACTTCATAATGTCCACACACCTTCCTAGGTATTGTTAGCTCTTCAGACATCAATTTAAGATGAATTAGACTGCCAGGGAGAGAGCTTAGTCACAAGGGTAGGGGCTGTATTATGCAACTGTAGCCCAACTTGTTAAACCAGCCTGTGGTTCTATTTTGGAAGTAGGGAACTGGAGTGGAGAATACACTGGCTCTCCACCCCTTAATCTGGATAAGTATGTCATTCTGCCAAAATAGACCAATGTTTAGCACTACAGTAAAGCTCGGTAAAAGATTTTCTGAATGATAAAAATTCACAATTTCTTCACCAGTAATTCTAAAATTGTTAGAGCATCCGACTCCAGAAAGGACAGGTGGCTCAACCAGGTTCTCCTAAAGAGATGGTAGGGCAAAGTCTTAGGATTATAATGCAAATGCCTCCAAACGTATGAATCAGAATGTGAAACTTAGAATGTTTTCCTCTGACTGGACTTCAAAATGGATTAAAGCCCAATTTACTTGCTTCAGAAACCATAACCAATTCCTTGGGCTGGTTTTCAGACTTGTTATAATAATTACTTAAATCAGTTATAGAAAAAATTCAGTGTTTTACCACTGGCACTCCCTTAATATTACTAACCCTACTGTGCAAGCCCGAACTATTCAGAAATAAGCTTAACAGCACTAAGGATACCTTCAAAAGCAAATGGCACCAGGCCTGAAACAAATTCTTCTGAATTTCAGTCTCCACATTTGTAAAATCAAGTTGTTTAATAAGGTTTTGGTTAGCACTGAATCACAGGATCTTTAGAGACCAGCCCTTTATTTTCTCCTTTCATTAAGTGCCTTGTACTTCAAGGATTTCATACAGCCTGTTCGCTAGCTTAGAGGCCTCTTCCTTTTTTTTTTT
Source organism: Spilogale gracilis (assembly GCA_004023965.1). Lineage (NCBI taxonomy): Eukaryota > Metazoa > Chordata > Mammalia > Carnivora > Mephitidae > Spilogale > Spilogale gracilis. The sequence goes on along the minus strand of PITA01016067.1, from coordinate 6,233 downwards.
CTTCTTTTCCAGCAGCTGTATTAATCCCTTCAGCTGCTAAAATCAGACAGGTGGTGAGAGAACACCTCAATGCTTTCAACTATAAACAACTCTACTTTAATTCCAGAAGAGGAAAGGAACTGCTTAAGTGACAGGTGGAGTTAAAAAAAAAAAAAAAATTTGTAGTAAGAAAAAGTGAGGATGCAAGTTACAGCCTGAATATTCCCTTCATTTCTTTCAGCACAACTGACACAACAAGAACATCATTAAATATTTTTTCACTATCCCCTCAAGTTTTCTAGGTAAGTATTTTAACCAGAATCCAAAACTTGCCTTTCTACTATGTCTATATCCATCAATTTCAAAACTGAAAAGGAAAACTTTATTTCAATCTTGGGTTCCAGGAAATCTGTTTAAGCAGCTAGAAACATCTTAGCACCAACCTGTAAAGTTAACCAACCTAGGAGGGCTCTGGGGCCCAGGAGGACACATTTACCACCAGCACACAACTCATCCAGACATGTGATGAAGGCACAATGCCAAGCTCTGCCATCTAAAACCTTGATGCAACTTGCTGGCTGGATCTTCACAAAGCTCAGGTCTCCTTGGCCTGCAAGTGTGTCATCCAGTTCCCTGCTCAGTTTTTCTGTGAAGTGAGGGCTCCCCAGCACATCCTGTGAGGCAGTTGCCATAACCTACAGCACATCCTGTGAGGCAGTTGCCATAACCTACAAAGCAAAGCTGGGAGCTTTTTATGCTCTTGGATCTTAAATATACTGTTTATAGTCCATTCCCTAATCAAGTCCCTCCAGGACAGCAGTTAGTATCATGCATTCTCCTCCTTGGTAAAGTTACAGCCATCTTTAATGAGTTAGTTCTGAAAAACCAGGTGTATTCCCTTTGCCATTTAACCCACCAAGTGGTCTTAGGGTCAGTCTTACAATTTTTAATGAACATTAAAGGGGGCTAGGGGAACCTACCTGTCTCAGCCTGGGGCTGTGGCAACTCCTGCTCTGTAGCAGGGACGGTTTCTGTGGCTTCACCAGGCATTTCTGAAGGGAATAAAAAGGGAGGCCTGAATTGACTGGGATCCGTTCTGCTGCCCAACCCAGAGTCAAATATTCTTAAAAACTCTGCGAAGGGCTGTTTTTAAAAAAAAAAAAAAAAAAAAAAAAAAGGAATCATGAGGGTGTTTCAGGACAAATGTCCCCGAGGCAGCTGGGAGTCGCTAAGAAGTTAAGACCTGACCATCAGATCTCGAATCAAGCGAATCACCTTCTACCTCAGTTTACTCCGCAGAGAATGAACTAGTGGCCAGGGGTTCCTTTTACTCTACACTCCAAATCCCACAAAGACAACAATCACCACTGCGTTCTCAACCCCAGGGAGAGCATCCCGGTCTGACTCCCGACCACGGGAGACCTCAGACGCTACCTTGCACCACCTCCTACACTCACGCAGCCTGGGCTGGGACCACCAGGCCTCCCGTTTGCGACTTTCGGGAACCACGAGGGGAAAGAGGGTGCCTGAAGTCCCAAGGCTGTGTGACCCCCTTAACCTCCTTTGGGGTCTCGTGAAGCCGTTCCCAACAGCAGACGCACTCCGCTTCCGCTCCCAACACCGCAACGTCTCCACCTCCCCAGCCCTGGCTTCCAGACCCGGCACGCAGTCCTTCTGCCCTGCTTTTGCCAGGATATCAACCGCAGACCCCATTTTGTCCTGAGGCCCCAAGGCCATACTTCCCAGAGCCGAGTAGGAACCCAATAGCCCCATAAAGCGCCTCCAACTCCCCTTAGCTCCCAGCTCTGGGGCGGCTTAGTCCGCAAGCAAGGCGGATGGCTGTGGATAGAAAGTAGCGGCGAAAACAGGACTTACTGTGCGGGGGACGCGGAACCAAGATGGCGGCAGAAAGGAGGCGAGCGAGAGCGTGACCCGCGCCTGTTGCAGAAGGAAGCCTGGCGGAGGGGGCGGGACCAGGATCCGATTCCGGGTCACGAGCTGCCGGAAGTCGCTTCCTTTAACGAGTGACCTGTCCTACTGTTCCCCGACGGGGGTGGTGACGAGTCTAAATAAGGGTAAGAATTCGGAACGGGACGCGCTGGCCCGGCCGGATCGTCAGCTCCAAGTCATGCACTCTTTAGATAGCCGACCCTTTTCTGTCCCCTAAATCGAGGCATTTTTGATACCCGAAGGGAAAGTGTAATGAGAGAAGCAACCTCTGCCCTCTGGTCTGTAAAGTACCACAACGGTGTTATGGTGACTTTTTGATTTCCCTTTTTCAACTAATGCAGGGAAATAGGAGATACTAAATAATATCGAACGCCACAGCTTGTAGGTACATCATTGTAAGGTAGCAGTGACTGAGGTTAGCCCTCAATTATTTTATTTTTGGAATACACAATTCAGAAAAAAGCACTTAGGCATATGTATAATTATTTTTGCCTGCTGTTTTGGGCAAATAGATATCCTGAAACTCATCCATTCTAGTAGCCCCAGACCCCAGGTTAAGAACTCATGCTTTATACGGTAAGATTCCTGAAAGTAGATGTAAATTCAGTGTTTTGTTAATGAAAAGGCCACGGGTCCTGATCCCCTAGCCCTCTCAGCCCTACAAAAGGACTCAACAAATACATTACCTAAACCAGGTAGCCCTATTTGAGTTAGACTTTACTATTGTGGCTGCCTTTTTAAAAAAGGGAAGCACTGACGTTATGCTCTGAAAACTACTTTGAAGTGAGAATTAGTAAAATTAGGATTAAATGAAACAGTGGAGTTTATCAGGAATGAGAAATTCTGAAAACTTTTTCAAATAGGGTAGGCAATATTTATGGAACGATGAAAAACATGAACTCTGTAGGGGCGCCTGGCTGGCTCATTTGGATGTGCATGCAACTCTTGATCTCAGGTTCATGAGTTCAAGCCCCATGCTGGGTGTAGAGATTACTTAAACTTAAAAAAAAAAACAACACTACACACACACAACATGGACTCTGTAGCTGTGCTCCGCTAAATCATGGCTTAGTCACATCTTAGTGACCTTGGGTTATTTAATTAACCAGTTTGTGCCTCAGCTTCCCCATCTAAAAAATGGGGATATAGTAGCTACATCATAGGATTGTTAGAAAGATTAGGTAATATATGTACATTACTTGAAAAGTGTTATTATTTTTTCAAAGTAAATGTGTGATCTGGAAGATTTGTCAGGACAGTCCATTAACCTTCAAAAGAAAGGGCCAAGCAATAGCCAATCATTTTAGACAAGTAGAACTATTTTGACCATTTTTTTTTAACGATTTTATTTATTTATTTGATGGAGAGAGAGATCACTAGTAGGCAGAGAGAGAGGAGGAAGCAGGCTACCTGCTGAGCAGAGAGTCCAATACGGGGGCCTTTATCCCAGGACCCTGAGATCATGACCTGAGCTGAAGGCAGAGGCTTAACCCACTGAGCCACCCAGGCGCCCTACCATTTTACCTTCTTTTCCATCAAGCCCACTGACTCTTTATGTTGTTAATGACGAAGGATGTATTTTTTTTTCTTTGGATTTCCTCATAAATTGGCCAAGTTTGGAGATGGAAGTCAGTTCTGTGCCCTTTGTTTCTACAATTCTCATATATGGATGAGTAACATCAGAGAATAGGGAAGCCAATGATCTTTAAGCATGTGTCTGCTATCCTCAAGAACCATTTATTTTGGTAAAAAAGAAAAGGACTTACTTTTTAAAAATTCTTTTAGTTTTTATTTAAATTCCAGTTAGCATACAGGGTAAAAACATTTATTTTTTTAAAAAGATTTTTTTTTTTTTAAAGATTTTATTTATTTGACAGAAACACAGCCAGAGAGGGAACACAAGCAGGGGGAGTGAGAAAGGGAGAAGCAGGCTTCCTGCCGAGCAGGGAACCCGATGTGGGACTCTATCCCGGGTCTCCGGGATCATGACCTGAGCTGAAGGCAGTCGCATAACCAACTGAGCCAACCAGGAGCCCCTTTAAAAAGATTTTGATAGAAAGATAGCAAGAGGGAACACAAGCAGGGGAAGTGGGAGAGGGGGAAGCAGGCTTCCCAATGAGCAAGGAGCCTACTCTGGCTCTACTGAGCTCTACTCATGACCTGAGCTGAAGGCAGACGAAAACAACTGAGCCACCCAGGTGCCCGCAAACATTTATTCTTTTACACAAGTACAGTATGTTCAGCTTTATCGAAGAGCTTTAATATTAAAGCATTAAAGTACTTTAATTGTAGACATATTGGAAGCTTGAAACATTCCTTTTTGAAAGCATAATACCAGTCTTTATACTCTTGTTCTGAGTTCTTAAGATAGACTGAGTCTTTAGTAATTTTGTATTCAGGAATTTTAACGGACCCAGTTTTCCAAACCTAAAAACTGAAAAATACATAGTAATTTTAATTAACTAATAGAGGCTCAAATGAGGAATTTTGCACTTGCATTTGGTCTTTAATGTTTTTTCTTAAATTAGGAAAGGAAATGCAAGGTATTGCCGTGTGTCGACTGCATTGTCAAGTGTTTTATATATAAAACCAAAAGATTAAAAAAAAAGACTGTGTGGCTATAGAGAAAATAATGCTAAAGGAAATGCAAAGGAAGGAATATTTTCATAAATCGTAGAAAGCACCAACCTGACAGGTTGACTTTCAGTGTTTCTCAGAAGATGGACTATATTCCAGAATGACTGTTTTGTTTAGACTGCTTGTAAAACTAGGCAAAAGAAATCTGACACTTTCAGAAAAAAATAAAAAAAACTATGGAAGAAACAAAACCTTTAAAATTAAGTATCTGGATATGTAGAAAGGGAAGTGTTTTGAGCAAACAGGTTTTATATTGGTGAAATTGATTATTCTAAGCTGCTGCTTTATGGTGCAGACTAATCCAATTGTTTCCTGAGGAAAGAAGTTAGGAGCTACAAATACAACAGTTGTAAAAAGTACTCTACTACTGTAATCTAGTAATTCATATGCTTTGAATTAAGTTTTGGTATGTTTAGATGCCCAGTTTATTTTTATTTATTTTTTTATTTTTTTGGTTAAGATTTCATGTCTTTTTTTTTTTTTTTTTTTAAGATTTTATTTATTTGACAGAGAGAAACACAGCCAGAGAGGGAACTTGACAAGCAGGGGGAGTGAGAGAGGGAGAAGCAGGCCTCTCGCCGAGCAGGGAGCCCGATGTGGGACTCGATCCCGGGTCTCCAGGATCATGACCTGAGCCGAAGGTGGATGCTTAACCAACTGAGCCACCCAGGCGCCCCTAGATGCCTAGTTTAAAATGATTTTTTTAAAAGACAGACAGTGGGGTATGGCCTGACCAATAAAAATATCAGTAACAAAATTAGAAGTGACACAATACACACGCCAAGTATAATTAAATGTCTAAGACTTAAGGACAAAGCTCTCACACACTTACAATATTCAGTCCAGAAACAAGGAGGCTATATCCAGTGGGCTGAGATTAAAGTCTTGGGCATATTACTGCTCACTTGCCTCTACACATGGCAAATGGTAGAAGTCTATCAAAATATATATGGCAACTGGTAAAATGTATATCAAAGATCTTAGAATTATGTTTGTATAATATTAACTTTTTAAAAAAAGATTTATTTATTTGACACAGAGACAGCTTGCACAAAAGTAGGGGGAGCAGCAGGCAGAGGGAGAGGGAGAAGCAGTCTCCCCACTTAGCAGGCAGCCTGATGTGGGACTTGATCCTAGGACTCTGGGATCATGACCTGAGCTGAAGGCCGTTGCTTAACTGACTGAGCCACCCGATCACCCATATAATATTAACTTTTACAAAATGTATCTGTAATTCACTTACTCCTCGGTTATTGCTCCTTCCAGAAACCTGGACACTCTCTTTTGGTGGCCTCAGAAATTTTTTCAACATAATTTTTCAGAGCATTAAGACACATTATGGTTCTATAATATTTATTAAATTGCTCTTGAAGTATTTGATTTTTAAAAAAGATTTTATTTTTAATTATTTATTTGAGAGAGAGGGAGAGTGAGAGCGAGCATGAGTGAGGGGAGGGGAGGAGGGAGAGGGAGAAGCAGACTCCCCCACTAAGCAGGGAGCCTGATGCCAGACTTGATCTCAGGACCCTGGGATCATGGCTGGAGCTGAAGGCAGACACTCAGCTGACTGAGCCACCTAGGTGCCTGAAGTATTTGATTGCTGAAGCTAGAAGGTATCTACATTGGTTTGAGGAGAGTTGTTATCTTCAGAAGTCTTTCTGTAAATC
>PITA01016066.1:32094-47857 GCA_004023965.1 Spilogale gracilis | reverse complement strand
AAATGAAGGACATTGCCACATTAGCTAACTTTTTTTTCTTAAGATTTTTATTTATTTATTTGACATAGAGAAACACATCTAGAGAGGGAACACAAGCAGAGGGACTGAGAGAGGGAGAAGCAGGCTTCCCGCGGAGCAGGGAGCCCGTTGTGGGGCTCGATCCCAGGTCTCCAGGATCATGACCTGAGCCGAAAGCAGTAGCTCAACCAACTGAGCCACCCAGGCGCCCCTTCCTTGGTTATCTTTTAAAGAGATTACAAAATGCAAAACAAAACCAAAAACCTCTTTCATAGTTACCCATGAATTTATCATTTCTAGTACTTATATTCTTTGTGTAGATTTGAATTTCTGTTTTCTTTCTTTCCAAAGAACTTCCTTTAATATATATTATAGTGCAGATAATTCTCCAGACTTTTGTCTCAAAGCCTTTTACTTTTATTTCTCAAAGCTATTTTTCTTAGTATAGAATTCTACTTTGACAGCTTTCCCTTTCTTTTCTACTTTTTTCTGTATTTTAAACTTCCCTCTTCTGTGTCTCTGGGTTTTGTTTTTTTTCTGGCTAGCCTAGCTTTGGGCAGCCGTTCTGCTGTTACTCTTATCTTTGTTTCTGTATTTTATTTTTCTCTGTATATTTAAAAATATTTTTCTTTGTCCCTGGTTTCTAGCAGTTTGTTTACAATGTACCTCTATTTGGTGTTTTTCATGTTGCTTTTTTTTTTTTTTTTTTAAAGATTTTATTTATTTGACAGAGAGAAACACAGCCTGAGAGGGAACACAAGCAGGGGGAGTGAGAGAGGGAGAAGCAGGTGAGCCCGATGTGGGACTCGATTCCGGGTCTCTGGGATCATGACCTGAGCCGAAGGCAGTTGCTTAACCAACTGAGCCACCCAGGTGCCCCTTTCATGTTGCTTCTGCTTGGAGTTTATGAGCTGCTTGGACCTGTGGGTTTATGGTTTTCATCAAAGCTGGAAAGATTTAGGCCATTATTTCTCGAAATTTTCTTGATTTTGGCACCTTCTTTGCTTTTTTATTCTGTGGATTTCTAATTACATTTATATTATATCTCTGTTTACCTTTCAGGTCATTGATGTTCTTTTTTTTTTTTTTTTAAGATTTTTATTTATTTATTTGACAAAGAGAGATCACAAGCAGGCAGAGAGAGAGGGAGGAAGCAGGCTCCCTGCTGAGCAGAGAGCTGGACATGGGCCTGATTCCAGGATACTGGGATCATGACCAGAACTGAAGGCAGAGGCTTTAACCCACTAAGCCACCCAGGCACCCGATGTTCTATTTTTTATGTGTGTTTTAGATTATTTCCTATTGCTCTTTTTTATTGCTATATATTGTTTCTTTTTCAGTGTCTAAATCTATTGTTAATGCCATGCAAATGAAATTTCGATTTGAGATACTGTATTTTTTTGAGATTTAGTCTTGATATATGGTCTTTATTTTTATAGCATGGCCTTTTTGGGATATTGTTTTCCGACCCTTCTAACTTGGCAGGACCAAAAACTTATCCATTACAGATGGCAGCTGTCAAAATCTCTGCTTGGCTCTTTTAGCTTCTAGCTGTTGTTTTTCCCCTGGGCTCTTTGCAGTCTTCTCTCCCGTAAGTGTACTTTTGGAATCAGTCAAAAATTTGAGGGGTATGTATATGCAGATTTTGGGACTCCACTCTTTGTGGTTTCCTCCTTTTCGGGATAACCAACCTTGAATTTCAGCTACTGTCATAGACCTAGACCTTGTCTTCTGGCTTCTCAGGCCAGTAGGACTCTGGCTTTCTACCTGAGATTTATTTTCTGCTGCCAGATTTGTGAGTAACTTCATGGTAAAAGCCTTAACAAATGTGGATCATACCCAGTATAATTTTTTGTATAAGTTATCTATTGTTCATAAGAAATTACTCTGAAGCATAGCTCTTAAAACCGTTCATTTACTACTGTCTTACAGTTTCTTCGTTCAGGATCAGGCATAGCTTAACTGGATCTTCTAATTCAGGGTTTCTTCCCAAGATCTCTTATTCAAGGGTGGTAGCCAGGCCTGGGGTGTCATGTGAAAGCATGTCTGGAAAGGGCTCCACATTTGAGCTCATGTGGTTGTTTTCAGGATTCAGTTGCTTGCAGGTTGTTGGGCTAAGAGTGTCAGCTTCTTGCTGGCTGTTGGCTGGTAACTGCCCTCAGTTCTTTGCCACGTGGATCGCTCCAGCGTGGCGGCTTGCTTTATCAAGGAGTGCAAGCTGAGAAGGCAATAGAGAGAGTGGTAGCAAGATGAGAGCAGTCTTTTATAACGTAATCACAGATGTGACATCTCATCACTGTTCTTATATTCTCTTCATTAGAAATATGTCACTGAGTTCAGTGCACACTCGGGAGAGCTAATTATGCAGCGTATACAATTATACATGAGACAGGGTCATTGGGGCCATCTTAAAAGTCTGCTTACCACAGTTCCCTTTTTGCAAGAGTTGAATTCATTCTAGTTTCTGTTTTGAGTCCCTCTGCATGCTTTTGTATAGTGTTTTTAAAATAATTTATCCAGCACTCCATGGTTAACATTAGCCAGAAGACTGATCTTTGACTCTTTAGATATTAACCCCCAACTCCTTCTTTGGGACAAAAATGTTCTATCATGACAACATTTTCTTCAGACCTGCATATTATTTTTTTCCCTAATTAACCAAAAATTGTTACTTTTATGTCTGACTGATATCTCAAATTCAGCATGATCAAAATATAACTTCTTTCCAAACACTTTTCTTCCTTTTGGATTCTGTTTCTCTGTTTTAATTACATCGTTATCTTCTCTGTAAACTCAGGTTCAAGATCTTGGAATTAGGATTTTTTCCCCTTGTTCTAGATTGTGTCAAGTGTGGCCTAATCACCATTGGTTGCTGGCCAACCAATTTTTTTTGTCACAAGTTTGTCACAAGTTAACACAAATCAAAAGTAAGCATTTAGAATCTTGTATAATAATTTGAGAGTGCTCGAACATCCAAGAATGCAGTTTTGTATTTTACAGAAGATTGGTCCAAGCCACCTGTGGAAAAAAAAAAACAACACAGAACCCTTTTATTGTATATAAATTACCACATTCCTATTGCTATTTCCATGTCTCTTAGTTGCTCATGTAATGGGCCTGTTCATTCAACTGCTTTTGATTATTCACTGTAGGCCCTCATTATTTTATGCAAGCTAACTGCAGTAGCTTCCTAATAGATTGTGCTTCCTAATTCTGCCTTCTCTAATCCATTCTTTCAAATCTATGAGAAAACAGACTTTTAGAACAACATTCTGATTATCATGCTTGTTCAGAAACCTTAAATTGTACCTGATTACCTGATCAAAACGTCTATATTCCTTAGTTCGACTCCAGATCTGTTTTTTTCTTTTCCTTTCTCCCCCTAACATATCCTGTGTTTCAGTTCACATATGCACATGGTTCCTCCTTGCTACAGCTCCAGACACTCTTATTTCCAATTGTTTACAGCAGTTATCACTTTATTTCCTTATTTTCTGATGCTTCCTTTGGTACATACTAGAACGTAAGCTCCTTGAGGATAGACTTTATTTTGTTCACTGCCTAGTTTCTAGTAGGTACATAATAAATTTTTCTTAAGTGATGAAGTGAATGAGATGGTCACCCTAAAGATAAAGAACTTTGACAATGAAAGGCCTTGAGGATTTTAAAAGAATGGTTTCTTAATGGTAATATTTCAGAAGCAGAGTCCTCTCTGGCTTTCATCAAATCAGGTGTTGTCTCCTACTGATTTTAAGTTTCATGAGAACAGATATTTAGTATCTTATAGTCTTTTTGTATCTTTAGTGCCTAGTGTTGTGCCTGGTAAAGAGAACATGAACATAGGAATTTTTTTCAGACTGATTGAATTAATGCTCTTGGAATAATAATTTATCTTCTATTATGTTTTAGGGACATAGTGTATTCAAATGTTTGTATAATAATGTTCCTTTGTTCCTGTTAAATCCCACACATTTAGTTAGTCACTTATTTAATCAAATATTTGTTAAGCTACTCTGAGCAGAGCCATATATAAAATACTCTTAACAATTACTAAAAGTCAAAGATCTTTCTAAAATAAGATGTGAATAAAGTGGAAACTTAGAGAAAAGTTCCATATAATCCTCAGGAATTTGGTACTTAAGTTCATTTTAATGACTTGGAATCTCCAAAAGGGGAAAATTTTTTCTCCTCCTAAAATCACTCTTCTGTTGTTTGATGAACATTAGTTTTATATTTCAACTGTCTGACTTGTGGATATCAGGCACCATGTGTCCCACTTCTTTTTGCATGTGGAACACTTTCTGCATTACAAAATGAAAATGGGTTTAATATATTAGAGTAGCCTAGGGGACTATATTGCTTAGAGTAATAGCAGGAATAATGCCAACAAGAGTCTAGACAGTATTGTCACTTTTGAGAAGGAATATGTCCAGCATGCTTCATTGTCTGGACACAGGGTAATGTCATGCTTAAAATAAAGTCTTGGCTATAGTGTGCAGCCTTTGCTTCCTCTAAAGACAAGACAAAAAGAAAATAAGTTTTTCAAAATGGAATTAATTAAAACTTTAGAGAACTTCAGAGAGAAAAAAAAAAAACCCCACGACATTTTATATGTTGAAAGTAAGCATCTAACACAAATGTAACAAATGGCCTTTTCTGGTTTTATGCCATGCTTTAGTTTAAGGCATGTCCAAAGCAGGAGGTTGGACCAGATACTTTTTTTTTTAACTTTTTATTGGTAAATCATAAATGTACAACTGCAGAATGTTTACAAACTGTACAGTATCAATATCTAAGTTAAAAAAAATAGTAGTAAGACCACCCAGGAGACCCCTCTTTCAGTGACTATGCCCATGAAGAATAAACTTAGTATACTGACTTCTACTAACAGTTAATTTTCCTTATTTTTATATAAATGGAACCATAATCTGTATATGTTTTTCTGTTTGAGTTCTTCCTCTTGTCATTATTCATCATGATTGGTATATATAGTTAGAGATTATTCTCATTGCATTAATATCTCAGTGTGAATATGCCACAATTTATTTATTCATTCTGTTGTTTGGTGCTTTGTAATTTGGGCTGTAGTTATTGTAATGTAAGTCTCTTGGTAAATATATGGACTTTTTTTTTTTTAAGATTTTATTTCTTTATCTGACAGAAACACACAGCTAGAGAGGGAACACAAGCAGGGGGAGTGAGAGAGGGGGAAGCAGGCTTCCCACTGAGCAGGGAACCAGATGTGGGGCTCTATCCTGGGACCCCACCTGAGCCAAAGGTAGATGATTAACAACTGAGCCACCCAGGCGCCCATATATGGACTCATTTCTGTTGAATATACCCCTAACAAAAGAATTGGAGCCCATGATTTTTTTGCCTCCCTAATTTCTTCATATTATTATTATTATTCCTTCTTTCTTCTTCCTTCTTTCTCTTCTCCTCCTTCTTCTCCTCCTTCTCTCCTCTTCCTCCTCCCTCTCCTCTTCCCCCTCCTCCCTTCCCGCTTCCCCTTCCCCTTCCCCTTCTTCATTTCTGACCATCTTTTTAAATCTGGTTTCTCCCAATCCACCCTGCCAGAATCTTGCTTCTCTATATACCCATCACTTTTTTTTATTTTTTAAGATTTTTATTTTTAAGTAATCTCTATATCCAATGTAGGGCTTGAACCCACAACCCACAACAATCAAGAATTGCATACTCCAGTGACAGCCAGCCAGGTGCCTCCTACCCATCACTTTGTGTATGTGTTTATAACTCCTACTTTTTTTTTTTTTTTAAGTAAACTTCACAAACTCATGACCCTGAGATCAGGACTTGAGCTGAGATCAATGGTCAGATGCTCAGTTGACGAGCCACCCAGGTGCCCGATATATCTCCTATTTTATGTTTACAGTATTCTACTTTTATATGTTTTTATGTAGATCTTAATTTTCCAGGATAGATTTTGCTTTTCGATAAGACTCCCTTATATCCTGTAAAGCTATACTTTGAAAATACCACCACCACTACATTCCTACTAGAAAGGCTAAAATCCAGACACTGACAACACCAAATGTAGATGCAAACTCTTGTCACTGGTGGAATGCACAGCGGTATAGACACTTGGAAGACAGTTGGCCAATTCTTTTGAAGCTAAACATAGTCTTACCATTACAATCCATCAGTCATGCTTCTAGTTATTTACCCAAATGAATTGAAAACTTACGTCCATACAAAACACTGAACACAAAATGTTTTTAGCAGTTTTATTCATAATTGTTAAAAATTGAAAGCAACCAGTGAATGCATAAACAGACTGTGGTACGGTAACCATACAATGGAGTATTGTTCAGTGATAAATGAACTATCAAGCTACAGAAAGACAGAGGAACCTTAAATGCATATTACTGAATGAAAGAAGCCAATCTGAAAAATTCTACATCTTGCATGATTCCAACTATATATAATATCCTGGCAAAGGCAAAAGTAAAAGATCAGTGGTTGCTAGGGGCCCTGGGAGAGGAAAAGAGAGGTGAATGTGTAGGTGGAGCATGGGATTTTTAGGGTAGTTATTATTTTTTAAGACTTTATTTGAGAAAGAGTGAGGGAGAGGGTGAGAAAATGTGAAGCCGACTCTGCACTGAGCACAGAGCCCAGTGCGGGGCTCGATCTCCCAGCCATGAGATCATGACCTAAGTTGAAACCAAACAGTTGGATCCTTGACTAACAGACCCACCTAGGTACCTCTAGTTAAACTATTCTATATGATACCTATAATGATGGGTACACCATATTATATATTTATCAAGGCCCATAGAATTGGTCAACACAAAGAGTGAATGCTAATATAAAATAGGAATTTTCAGTTAATAATGTGTCAGTGTTGATCTATCAACTGTAACAATGTACTGCTTAATGTTAATAGGGGAAGATGTTAATAGGGGAAGCTGTGTACAGGGAAGAGGATCTATGGCAACTCTGGGTACTTGCTGTGCAGTTTTTCTGTAAACCTAAAACTGCTGTGAAACACTCTTACTACAGTTACCACTCATTTCTTAGTCAAAGCTGAACACTTTACCTTAGCCTATAAGAGTTTAAGTGGATCTGACCCAGGGCTACTTTATCTCCTGCCACCTGGTTCCTTAATCATAATTCTAGCCATATTGGCCTTCTGTTGCATTTTGAGTTACTCTCTTGTCTCATAGTCTTTGTGCTTGTTCTTCACTCAGCCTGGAACATTCTTCTCCCAGAATACTCCTAATACTCTCCCATTATTTAGGTCTGTCTTTTCTTGTCTTTTCTTTCTTGTCTTTTCTTTCTTGTCTTTTCTTTCTTTCTTTCTTTCTTTCTTTCTTTCTTTCTTTCTTTCTTTTTCTTCTTCTTCTTCTTCTTCTTCTTCTTCTTCTTCTTCTTCTCTTCTTCTTCTCTTTCTTCTTCCTTTTTTTTTTTTAAGATTGATTTATTTCAGAGAGAGAATGGGAGCAGGGAGAGGGTCAGAGGGAGAGAGAATCCTGAAGCATAGGTCTGTTTGCAAATGGTATTTCATCAGGATTTCTTTCCCTTTTACTTATTATCAACACCTCCAGTCTCCTTCCCACTCTTTTACTTTTTATCTTGCTTTATTTTTTTATAGCTCTTAATACTTCCTCACCTAGATTATATGTTAATTTGTTTTTGCCTTATTAAAATATAAGTACTATGAAAGCAGGCATTTATTCTTTTTTTTTCTCTTACTATATCCTCATTCCCTAGAATAGTGTCTAGCACACAGTAAGTGTTTAATAAGCATTTGTAGAATAGATAAATGAAGTCCATGTTTTCTCCATAGGCAAATGTGTGGGAAGTCAAATTTGAAATCAAAAGATTACTTAGTGTGGAATATGAGTCATAAGATGTGTAATATTAATGGCCGATGTTACCAGTATGATAACATGTTACATTTGTTTCCACTAAAAGATACATCTGCACAGACAGGGAGCTGCTTTTATGGGTCAAAAATGCTCTTCTTTGAACAGTGTAGAAGAGACTGCTTGCTGCTAGTGTTTACCTCTTTGAATCTCCCTTTTTCTCTTTGAATTAAAAAATGTACAAAATGAGGAAAAATCACAAAATACAAATGTGTAGGGGTGCCTGGGTGGCTCAGTTGGTTAAGCAACCGCTTTCAGCTCAGGTCATGATCCTGGAGACCTGGGATCGAGTTCCGCATCAGGCTTCCTGCTTGGCGGGAAGCCTGCTTCTCCCTCTCTCAGTCCCTCTGCTTGTGTTCCCTCTCTCGCTGTGTTTCTCTCTGGCAAATAAATAAATAAAATCTTAAAAAAAATACAAATGTATAATGCAGGAAATAACCACTCTTAAACCCAGTCAGAAGCAAGTCACTTTTAAAAAAATTTATTTATTTATTTATTTATTTATTTATTTATTTTATTACTAAAATTTTTTTTCCCAGTGTTCCAAGATTCATTCCCCATTCCCCACACCCAGTGCTCCACGCTTTAGGTGTCCCCAGTACCCACCACCAGGCTCTCCCATCCCTCCACCCCCCTCCCTCCAAGTCCCTCAGTTTGTTTCTGTGTCCAAAGTCTAAGATTTTATTTATTTATTTGCCAGAGAGAAACATAGCTAGAGAGGGAATACAAGCAGAGGGAGTGAGAGAGGGAGAAGCAGGCTTCCTGCCCAGCAGGGACCCCAATGAGGGGCTCTCTCTTGGGACCAGGATCATGACCCGAGCTGAAGGCAGTTGCTTAACCAACTGAGCCACCCAGGCGCCCAAGCAAATCACTTTTAAACCTTGATTATTGTCCTTGAAAACCATTTGGGGTGGATTTATATTTTGTTTTGTTTTTTGTTTTTATCATATTTGAATCATATATAGTGAAACATGTTTAAAAGTATTATGTAGCCCGAGTATAGAAATAACAAATAGTGTATAAGTATTTCATGAACTGCTTATTTAATATTTAAATTACTTACAAATTATAATATAGGCTCTTATCCTGGAACAGTGTCTAATACAGAATTTGTCATATATTCACATTTTCAATGTTTCTAATTATTTGACTATATAAACAAGAGGACCTTGAGCAGTTATGAGTGTTACTCCAAAGAAGAGAGATCTTAAACTCTTCCCACTGCCAACATTAAAAATGTTGTGTTAATTGCATTAAGTAGGAAGTTTTGGATTAGTATTGAAAATATTTTAGATTTTCATGGGAACTATGTATTAAATGATTACCCTGAAGTTTATTAGACTTTTTCTTTGGACCAAACAAAATTTAAAGTTCTGAAAATGTTCATGCTTCTTAAAATTTATATGTGGATTTTGGGGAAAGTCTAAAATAATTTTCAGATTTAACACCCAATAATATATATAATTTAGCTGTGAATAAATTGTATTTCAGGGACTAACAGACCAGATTTTAAAATCATGTTATTTTTTTATGTGCTGCTAAAAAATTAAATCACATTTCCTGAGTTTTAAGCATTTTCAAAGTATTCAGGGATTACCAGATGGTGAGAAAGAAGTATTAGTGTTATTAGGTGATGTTCTTCCTAATGTGTCACTATTACCATGATATCCTGACTTTGCAGAGAGTTTTATTGCTGGAGGATAACTTTCTGGAGAGAATATATGTTTAAATTAATCCAGTTGCCATGTGGTGATTTACACAAGTCAAAAAGATTTAACTTAATTGAGTTTAGGTGATTATAGTCTGCTTTTTAAAAACACTTCTTAGTTTTAATATTATTAGGTGGTTATATGCAAATATCTGTCCTAAAATATTACTAACTAATTTGTTTTTATGTTCAGGGGTACCAAACTGGCATCCTGAATAAAAGCCCACAAACATGTTCAGTAACACAATGTTTTGTTCTGTTTTAACCTGACAATTAGTTGTTAGCATTTTATCATTAGAAGATTCTATTTGAGGGGCGCCTGGGTGGCTCAGTTGGTTAAGCGACTGCCTTCGGCTCAGGTCATGATCCCGGAGCCCCCGGGATCGAGCCCCACATCGGGCTCCCTGCTCGGCGGGAAGCCTACTTCTCCCGCTCCCCCTGCTTGTGTTCCCTCTCTGGCTGTGTTTCGCTCTGTCAAATAAATATAAAAGAAGAAGAAGATTATATTTGAAAATCTGGATTTCCATCTCACTTGAAAAATGTGCGGATTGGACAATATTGAACTTTCTTATTCCAACGTAACTGATTTCAGCTGAGGGCAGTTTTGGTAGTGTTGTGACAGAGGACATTTGTTAATGTCTAGAGACAGTTTTGATTATTATTATTGGGGAGGTGCCATTGGCATCTAATGAGTAAAGGCTAGTGGTACTGCTTATGCCCAGGACAGCCTCAGATAGAAAAGAATGACCCGTTGAAAATGTCATAGTACTGCAGTTGAAAAGTCCTGCAGTATAGCAATAATAGATGTGAGTTGAATTCTAGCTGTTCTAAATGGGCTAAAGTTAGTCATAGTGTACTTCCAGCTTGTTTTATTACTTGCTTTGACTCTGTACACTTTTGGATTTGTGTATCTTTCTTTAGAGTAGTGGAAGTTACTTTCGTAGGAACTAAATTTCTCTCTTCTTGGCATATTGCTTATACTTCTTTTAATTTTGTTTGTATGTATGTGATTATCCTGGTGTTTACAGTTTCAAATAATGCTGTACCACTTGGGTAGTGTGGTTACCATAATACAGAATATTCCCAATTCCTTCCTTTTGTCCCCCCCCCCTTTTTTTTTTTAATTTATTTGACAGAGAGAAACATAGCCAGAGAGGGAACACAAGCAGGGGGAGTGAGAGAGGGAGAAGCAGGCTTCCTGCCGAGCAGGGAGCCCGATGTGGGACTCGATCCCGGGTCTCCGGGATCATGACCTGAGCTGAAGGCAGTTGCTTAACCAACTGAGCCACCCAGACTTCCCCCTTTTTGTCCCTTTTAACATTGCTATAATTCGTTTCATTTATCCTTAATCTAATATATTGTTGCTACTAATACTTTGGACAAACCAGTATCTGTTAGGTCAGTTAAGAGTAAGAAAGTACTTGGGGCGCCTGAGTGGCTCAGTCCATTAAGCATCTGCGTTTGGCTCAGGTTGTGATCCCAGCTGGGGTCCTGGGATTGACTCCTGCATCGCATTGGGCCTCTCTGCTCAGTAGAGAGTCTGCTTCTTCCTCTGCTCCTTACTTCCCTACTTGTGCCTGCTCTCTCTCTCCCAAAAGTAAATAAATCTTTTTAAAAAATAAGAAAATATTTTCTCTTTATTCCTTCTGCAATGCTCTTTTTTTTATACAGATCCAAGTTACTGACCTATATCATTTTCCTTTTTTTTGAAGAACTTCTTTTATTATTCTTGTTAAGTCAGGTCTACTGGGGACAGATTCCCTCAATTTTTGTTTGTCTGAGAAAGTCTCTATTTTCCTTTTACTTTGAAATATAATTTCATTGGATACAGACTTTTATGTTGGTGGGTTGTTTTTTTCTTTTAAGACTTAAATATTTCATAGCATTCTTTTTTTGCTTAAATGGTTTTCTTTACCATGGTGGTAAAGCACAAGGGTCCAATTTCTTCTCTTTCTTCTGAAGAGAAGCCTAAGTAATACGGGTTTTATCCTTGTTTCTCCGAAAGTAAGGTGCTTTTATTCTCTAGCTTTTTCCAAAATTTGTCTTTGCTTTGATTTTCTGCCACTTGAATATGCAATGCCTAGGAAAAAAGAGGAGGGGATTTTTCTTCTGTCTTCACCCTGAGAAGCTGGGTGGTAAAGCACAAGGGTCCAATTTCTTTACCTCCTTGCCAGCATTTTTTTTTTTTTTCTGTTTTTTGCTTATAGCCATTCTAGTGGTTTTGAAGTGGTATCTCATTGAGGTTTTGATTTGATTTTTCTAATGATTAGTGATGTCAAGCATCTTTTCATGTACTTACTGGCCATTTGTATATTTTGTGGAGAAATGTCTATTAGAGTTTTTTAACCATTCATAAATTGGGGACTCGTTGAGTTGTAAGAGTTCGTTTATTTTGGGTATAAATCCTTCAGTAGATACAGGATTTGCAAATATTTTCTCCCATTCTGTGGGTTGCCTTTTCATTCTTTTGATAGTGTCCTTTGATGCACATACTTTTTTCATTTTGATGAAACTCAGTTTACCTATTTTCTCTTTGTTGCCTCTGTTTATAGTAATATGGCTTAACAATGTGCCCTCATTTTTTCTTTCATGTACTTTATTTGCTCATCTTGCTTTTTCAGTATTTATAACTAATGCCTTTAGAAAAAAAGGGAAGTCATGAGAGAACCAATGTAGCTGTTAAAAATAATAAAGTTTTTGAACTGAATGTTCAAATAAAGAATTCTGCAACAAAGAATGTTGCAGAATAATACTAAAGTAATCTAAATTGCCAGTACAGTTCTTTCAACTAGAATGAGGAGAAATATACCTTATTCTTTCTCCTTATGGAGTACTGTTAAAATCTAGAAGCAGTTTTTGATTTATAAATCTCACTTTGCATATTTATATAACATCAGGACATATACCTATTTGAAATTATATATATTGAGGTAGAAGATGATGGGAAAATTGAATTCAAGGTGAATTTGATATTACTGTGTTGAATTTGGTTAAAAAAATTGGTGAGCTCTGCTTAAAGTATGGGATATACAAGCATAAATGTGGTTAAATTGATTGCTTGAAATTGTATATATAATATTAGTTGGTGGTCTTTTATATTTTTAACATTATCAGATGTCATTTTCTTCTTTTTTTAGTGAGGTATAATTGACAGATTACATTAGTTTTAGGTGTACAACATAATGATTCAATATTTGTAAGATGTCATTTTCTAATAAGTTTCAGAGCTTGTGTTTGACTTTTACATTTTCCAGAAAGGTGTAATTATGATACAGAAAGTGAAGTTTTTTCCCTTTCTTTCAGTATTACTTAATATATTCTTTAATAATTCTTGTTAAATTTTTATGTTGGTCAATTTTACAGGTGAATTATGTAACCTCATTACGTTGGATGTAGCTCACAATCAACTTGAACACCTCCCAAAGGAGATTGGAAACTGCACACAGATAACCAACCTTGACTTGCAGCACAATGAACTGCTAGACCTCCCAGATACTATAGGTATGGATGATACTGATAGTAATCTATAGCTGCTTGGACAGTAAAAAGATTATTTTTGATCCATTTCTATAATAAAAGTTAAAAGATTAAAATTCACTATTGTCAAAATAGTAAGACTTTTTATTTCCATTTCTTGGTGAAGAGAATAATTATGTTTTAGGAAATGAGTTCAATCAGATTATAAAGAAGATAGAATGTGGAATATTGAATATCAAATATGTATTTTATTATAACTCTCCTTAAATCGCAGAATGGGTATGTTTTTGTTTTTACTTATTTCAGAATGTTACATGCTATTATATAGGGTGTGGTCCCTTCTTTGCCTAAGCAAACACACTGAAAAATAAAACCACTCCTGTTTAGTCTTTAAAATATGGGCAGTATAGGGTGTCTGGGTGACTCAGTGGGTTAAAGCCTCTGCCTTCGGCTCAGGTCATGATCTCAGGGTCCTGGGATCGAGGCCCGCGTCGGGCTCTCTGCTCAGCAGGAAGCCTGTTTCCTCCTCTCTCTCTCTCTCTCTCTCTCTCTCTCTCTCTCTCTCTCTGTCAAATAAATAAATAAATGAAATCTTAAAAAAAAAAAATATGGGCAGTATAGCTTAAAGCTTGTTCATCTCTACTGTTAAAGGGGTTAAGAGATGTCTTGAAGTACAAAATGTGTTTCAGGACTTAGCCAGACTCAAAAAGTTGAAGTGTGCTTGTTATGAAATGTTCTATATTTACACAGTCTTATTTATCTTCTAAATGTCCATAAATTTATACAAACAGTAAAGGAAATTTTTTTAAAAGTTCAGACACCTTTTTAGTTACTGGTGCGTTATAAGGATACTGTAATGTTTATTTAGGGAAATTGCACCTGGACTTAATTTTTGTAATTTCACTAATGAATATTTATGAGGGTCTGTTATTATATCATAAGAGGCCTCCTATGGTCATATCTTTCTCCAGAAGGCTTTTCATCTGATTTGTTAGGTACCTAAGGGACCACTTGAATCCATCTGTATTTTAAGGTTTGAAATTTTTCTGGTTCCTCGGGTCATTCAAAGGTAGTCTGTAGATTGATTGGAGGGCTATTTTACCTCTGGTTTACCCTTAGTGCTAGCATATAGCCCTGTAGTATCCCAATTGATAGTGATTTCTGAATTCCTCACCCTTGGTTGGTTATAGGTTTTGACTCTTGGCAGAAATATGTCTTACCAGCTGTGTCTTCCAGTTAGAGAAGCACTCTTAGGACAGAATTTTCTCCATTATTATTTCTTGGCTTTCCAGCCGGTTTCTGGCCTGGTAATTAGTCATTATCCTGTTAACTCTCTTTGTCTTGGAAGTGTGATTAACTTCTTTTGGTGGGAGGATTTGAATTAGTCAGTCTACCATTACTTGAAAGAGAAGCAATTGTTAAGGAGTTTTTTAGTTTATATTTTATTTTATTTTTTAAGATTTTATTTATTTATCTGACCTCCATCCCTGGACTCCAGAATCAGGACCTGAGCCACCCAGGTGCCCCTAGTTACCTAGTTGCCTGCATTGGATTTATTTCTGAAAGGCAAGATGGTGTACAACTTACAGTGAATTATTCTATTATATTCTTAAGAATGTTACCAAATCTCCTGTATAAATATAAGAATCTGATTTCTGGATCAATAGAGACTGAACACAATTATTTCTTGCTTTTCTATCTTAAAATCTATTGAAATGGCCTAGATAAACAAAGAAAAGTGACCTTAGAAGAAAAAGAGCATAGAAAAGATATGTATTGCATTTATAAAACATCAGACTGTTGCAAAAAAAAAAAAAAAAAAAAAAAAAAGCAAAGAATACATTCTTTGGAAATATCTTTGCAATATAAGTTTAATTTAATGGAAAATACTGTGTAGTAGAATGAACACATCCAAAGACCAAAACAGATGTGTAGGATAAGTGTAAGAAGTCTATTAGAATTCTAGGACAAAAAGAAAGAAGGATACAAAGTAAGTGATGAAAGAGTCATGAGATAAAGGACTAGAAGTTCTACAAAGAGAATAGAAGTAATATAATGAAGAAACTAAATAAAATATAATTTCATAATCTTGTCCTAAACTTGACAAAAACCCAGATAATATGATTGACATTGCTTACCAAGAAAACAACAAAAAAAGACATATTTTGGTAGAAATTTTAAAATTTAGATTTATTTATCTATATTTGCATGCACCATATAGTGCTATATAATTTTATAAGACCTGTTCTTTGCCTAGTTTCTGGGTAATGCTGGCCACATATAATAAGTAGGAAAATGTTCATTACTCTTCATTTGGAGGAATAGTTTGTATAAAATTGGCATTATTTCTTCCATTAATATGTGTTAAGATTTATCAGTGGGGTCAGGATTCTTCTTTGTAGGAATGCTTTTAAAAACATTTTCAATTTTGGGGCACCTGGGTGGCGTCACTCAGTTGGGCAGCAGACTGGATTTTGCAGCAAGTCATGATCTTACCGTTCTGGGATCAAACGGTGTGTCGGAGGGGAGTCTGCTTGAGGATTCTCTGCTCCTTCCTCTGTGCTCTCTCTTTCTAAAATAAATAAATAAATCTTTTAAAATTTTTCAATTTCTTTAATAGATACAGAGCTATTTAGATTGTCACTTTTTTTTTTTTTAAGATTTATTTATTTTA
>PITA01016066.1:0-31994 GCA_004023965.1 Spilogale gracilis | reverse complement strand
TGAGCTGAAACCAAGAGTCAGAGACTTAACCAACTGTGCCATCCAGGTGCCCCTCACTTTGTTCTTTTTCCTTTCCTTTATTTTTCTTTTTTTTTTTTCTTTTCTTTTCTTTTCTTTTTTTTTTTTTTTTTAAGATTTTATTTATTTGACAGAGACACAACTAGAGAGGGAACACAAACGGAGTGGGAGAGGGAGAAGCAGGCCTCCTGCCAAGCAGGGAGCCCAGTGCAGGGCTCAATCCTAGGACCCCAGGGATCATGACCTGAGCCGAAGGCAGATGCTTGACGACTGAGCGTACCCAGGTGCCCTGACCCTCACTTTATTCTTGAGCAAACTTAATCTTATGTCTGTCAAAGAATGGGTCCATTTCATTTGTCACATTTAATAGGCATAAGATTGTTTATAATCTTCAGAATCTATCATAATGTCACTTCTCTCACTTGTGATATCAGTAACTTAGCAGTAACTTAGATTTTTTTTTTTTTTTTTACTGTCTGGTTAGAATGGTATCAGTTTTATTGATTATCTCTAAGTTTTACTGATTTTCTTATTGTTTCTCTGACTTTTATTTCATTGATTTCTACTTTGACCTTTATTACTTTATCTGTTTTTAGTTTTATTTTTTAGTTTCTTTTGGTGAAAGCTTGAGGTATTGAGGTTTTTTTTTTTTTTTTTTATTTTTTTTTTTTTTTTTTTTTTTTTTTTTTTTTTTTTTTTTTTTTTTTTTTTTTTTTTTTTTTTTTTTTTTTTTTTTTTTTATTTTTTTTTTTTTTTTTTTTTTTTTTTTTTTCTTTTGTTTTTTTTTTTTTTTTTTTTTTTTTAAGTTTTTTTTTTTATTTATTTGACAGAGAGAAACACAGCGAGAGAGGGAACACAAGCAGGGGGAGTGAGAGAGGGAGAAGCAGGCTTCCTGCCGAGCAGGGAGCCCGATGTGGGACACGATCCCGGGTCTCTGGGATCATGACCTGAGCTGAAGGCAGTCGCCCAACTAACTGAGCCACCAGGCACCCTCCTTGAGTTTTCTTGAATGACATATCAACGTATTTAATTTGCGTTGTATGTTCTTACATTGAAGATTTCATTTTATGTGTGCATTTAGTGCTGTAAATTTCCCCTTAAGTACTGCTTTAGTAGCATTTCACCAATTCTGATATATTGTTTTTCTTCTGTTCAAAATACTTTTTAATTTGCTTTTCTTTTGTTGACTAGAGTGACATAGATGAGGCAGTTAGTGAATTTATTCTACTACCTGTCCTTTTTTATCTTTTTTTTTCCCTCCCAATTTTTGTCAGATATACTTGTCGGGACACCATTTATGGTATATCTTGTTAGGCTGCTCTCTAGTTGTTTTTCATCTTAATGTTCATCAACAGTCCTGTGTTGTCATAGTTGTTCTAGTCATCTCTTGGTTGACTCAAGTCTTATAGTAGTTTTCTCAGAAATGGTCCATAAATAATAGTTCCCTATTTAGTAACCTATATACTTGAACAGTTTGGATGGATATAAAAATCACTGGGTCCAGCTTTATTTCCTTAAGCATCTCAGTAGAGCTAAGAGATAGTTGTACTGTGTTGTGGCATTGAATGTACAAAAGTATGAAGCCAGTCTAATTTTTTCCCATTGTAAGTGACTTAATCATTTTGCTTGGCCACCCCGAATACTTTCTTTTTTTCTGAAATTCAAGAACTTCATTATGTTTCTCAGTGTTGGTTTTTCAGAGTCTGTTTCCCTGCGATACTCTAAGCCAATCAATATTTAGGTTTAATTTTGATAGTTTTATGTAGTTTATATACCTTTTTTAGTTTTCTTGAATTACATAGGCATAATTAGTTCATGTTGTATGTTCTTAAGTTGCAAGATATGTCTGTAAGTTTACTTATTTTGAATAACCAACTAGTTGCAACAGTAAGGGGAAAAGAATAATGCATAATTTTTTTTTTATGTGACATCAAAAGACATAAAAGCACAGTTGCTCAGTTTTAGAAAAAAATAAAAAAGGTTGTTTACTGCAAATCAGACAGGGGAACCAAAATTAAAGATGCTTAAAATGTTATAAAGTTATTATTTGTATCCCTCTCACTAGTGCTTAGTTACTTTATATTTCTTAGGATATTATTGATGCTAAACGCTTTATTACTCCTTAAGTGTATCAAGCAAGTTCTAGCCTCAGGGCGTTTATGATTCTTGGTCTCTCTGCTTAGGACTGTTTCTTCTAAATACCCACATAATTTACACTCTTTCAACTGATCAAATGGCTATATACAGGGCATCGTCATCAGTCAGCACTATTCTTTCTCTCAAATAGTCTAGCAGTATTTTAATATCTTATGCATGTGTCTGTATTTGTGTTGCATCAAATAACAGTGAAGTGAGGATGAAATTAGAGTAAAAAAATGAATAGCCGTGGCAAACAGAGAAAGTATAGATGGTGGTGGATGATAAAAATCTCCCATTTACCAGGACTAGGGTCACAGTCTTGGAATCACTTCCTCTGACGAAGGCTGACTCTTCTATGTATCCTTCTTTCTCCTGGCTTTCTTAATTTGATATATCTCTCTTCTGTCAGAATTACTGTATTTTAAGTATGTTTATTAATATGAAAACATTTGCCTTTATTATTAATCTGTTGTGGTTGGATGTGATCTCAGAATAACATAAAACATTCTGTGTCATCAGATTACAAATATGTGTTGAAAATCAATGAGGACTGAAACATTAACGATAAGAAAATTTAAAATATTTTATTTATTTTTACAGGCATTAGTAGTTGTCACAAATGGACTATTTATAGCTGTTAATCCAAATAATGGCAGATTGAATAATATTTATTGGAATTTTTTACAATATTGTCATCTATTATATACCATGGCTATTAAAAATTCTTTTGGCTTTTCCATCTCTCTCATCCCTAGTATTTTGATTGTATAGCAGAAGGTTGAGATTTGGTAAGAAATTCAAACAGTTGGGTCTTAGTTTTTTCCTAATTGCAACAGTCTTGATTGACCTTTGAGATTCTCCGTCTCATTTATCAGAGAAGAGAAATTCACCCCAAACATTTAGTGGTAAACTTTATTAGAATATAATTCTCCTGATATTTTTCCAGTTCTACTTCTTGAAAAGTGTAACTTAAAAAAAAATCCACATCTATCCCGCATAGTTGATTTAAGTCCTGCAGCAGCTGTCTTGCTCGCCTTTCCCTGGACTTGTGTTTAAACTTGCTCTAAATTCACAATGGAAATGAAATCTTTTAACTGTCACCTGATAATCATGTTTCCCAAAAATCACTTTATTTCCTTGCCTTTTCTTTTTTCTTATAAGTAGACCGAGATGTTTTTACCCCTTTATTTAACATGAACACTCCTAGAGCAGTTTTTCACTCCTTGGCAGTAATCATTGCCATTTACATCCAGGCTGAGCAGTGCTAGGATCACTGACAGCTCACAGGATGTGGAGAAGAGGCAGAAGGAAGTAGGGAGGGGACAGCTGGTTGTAGTTAAGTGAAAGAGTACTTCAGAGCATATTTATAATTTCTCTGACTTAACCGTTAGTCTACCCTGTTGAATAAAATGTACATTTTATTCATGTAAATATTTTCTAATTCAAGAGTCAGTTATGAACTAAAGAAAAATATTAAGCTTCATTACAGCAGTCATTTTGTTTCAAACTATGAACTTGATATGTTAAAGCCTCCTATGATCCCTGGTGATTTTATGAAACCATGAGTGGGAGTGGGGAGGTAAGAGGTCTCAAATAGGAAAAAATGTTTTGTTTTCTATTTCTTGTCAAATGAGATAGAGAAATTTGCAACAAGAACTTACCTTCAAGGCTGGAACACAGAAAAATCAACAGGGGTCTTTTGTTGCACTGGGCTCTGAAGAAATGTTACAGTAATTAATGGTTATTATCAACAAGTAGAGTTTTCATAATTACGTTTTAGGTAATTACAGTGCAGCTTCGTATAACAACTTTGCTAGTTTTCTTTTTAATGATGGCATTCTTTTAGTTTTATGACATTTAAGAATTTTTATATTGCTTGCTTTTCGGTTTGCTTTCAGTTTTTTGGTTCAGTGTTTCTGAAAATAAAAATACCTTTGACATTATTTTTATTGTTAGAACTGTGTGCCTATTCTACCAGCTTTTTTTTTTTTTTTTTTTTTTGGCTTCTTTGTTAAAATAAAATTAAGATCTTTTGAGTTGAGTTTTACTCAAAATTTTATACTGAATTAACCTAAAGATGCTGATTATATTTGCTGAAATTGAAAGCATCTAATTTTAATTCATAGCCATTTGATGTTGCTGTAATTTAAAAATCTGAAAGCATAAGAAAGCAAGCTGTCAGAGCAGAGCACAGTACAACTTACAGTCAAAGTTAAGCACTTAAAAGCTAAATGCCAGTGACTGGCAGTGATCAGCCTACATTTATACACAGAAGCTCAGCAACACTGATTTTATTTCTTAGTCACATGGCTCAACATTAAAGCAAGTCATGGCTTGATTTCTAGGTTGCAGATTAGTTTGTGGTAAAATCAATCTTTGAAAGAGGCTAGAGTTGAAATCACTACAGGATTTGAATCATAGTAAATGTCACACTTCTGATGTCCAGCTTTTTTCCTTGCACAACAGAATTTTGATATTTTATCCTTAATTTTTTTTCACCTCTTTTCTTTTGCTGAGAGTCATGGATTTTGGCAAAATGTGGATGACTGAACATGCCATGCTCTCAGTAAAGTGATAAGAGCTTTGCATATGTGTGTTTCTCATCAGAATAGCATATTCTCATGGATTACATTTTTTTAAAGTTCAATTTCTACCATATCAAACAAAGGGGGGGGGAGAAAAAGTTAAGGAAAGATGGCGGTATTATTTTTGTTTAACTGCTCATTTCAGTGCTAGATAAAGTCATGTCGCAGTTTCACTACATTATTTTCATTTTGTAATTTTTAAATTCTAGAAACCTATTCTGATTTTAAAAGTGAGAAATTCAAGAGTTATTTTGCCTTTAGAAGAGAAATTTCAGGAGTCTGGCTCTGTTGGACTTTTGAGTATTTAATATTTAAATTAAATATTTAAACAAATATTAATCTTTGTTACTAGAGAAAGGTTTTAGGTTTTGATGAGAATAAATAATGTTTAAAATATTGTATTTATGTACTGCTCTGCTCTAAACAGTGATTGGATGAGGGATGTCAGTTGGAGCAAAAATATGGGGTCTTTGTGCTTTACTCTTCTGGCAGATTTCAGAGACTTCCTTGGTAAATGCTCTAGCCATTTTATTGCTTTGAAGCAGGCTTCTTCCATAGGGAAAGCAGTGGTATGAAGGAGAGAAAGGAATGTTCTGTCTTCAGTTACCCCCCACCCACTAAGATTGACTGCCTTTTCTGTCTTCAACTTCATACAGCCAATTAAAATTTTACCATAGGATTTTTGAATTTCTTTAAAATCAGATCATTTCCACCATTACTGGTGTTCTGCTTGTAGGAAAATTTCCACCATTACTGGCCTTGTTGTGGCTGGGTAGTGGGCATGTGGATAGGCAAAGGATAAAATACTGATTTCTTCCCTCCCTCCCTATTTTAAAATGAGAACGGGTCAAAGAAAAGCATCTCATACAAATTTAAGATTTAACATTTTGTTCCTAATGGAGAGGAGTAAAGTGCTTTAGCTTCTGCATTAATTAAGAAAATATGAATGAATGCCTGCTGTGGGCTTAGCACTGAAACATGTTCTTTGGGGAGATAGAATTATATAAGATTTCTTACATAAAGGGTTTTTAGTCTGTTGGGTAAAGGTTACTAATCCATGAAATGACTGGCAACATAAAAACAAGTAGAATTAGATGCTGTTTTATAGTGAAGACAATATGCAGTCATGAGTCCAATTTACAGGGAGATCAATGAGGTCTTGATATAATGGCCAGGGAATGCTTCACGAACAAGTGTGTTGGACTCAGTATGGAATAAAAATGCTTTCCATGCGCACAATAGTATGGACAAACAGCATGGGAGTAAGAATGAACATACACTTCTGTGTCAAGAGGTGGCGAGCAACTGGAGCACAGTCAGTGAAGAAGATCTTGAAGAGAGCCAGCTGAGATTGATTCTAGTTTTACCCTAACTGGGTGGTGGCTTTGATAAGACTCTTCACAATATCTTATGTTAGAGTCCATGCTTATTACTCTTAGATGGCTCTTATGGCTGCTTCTTAGGTGTTTTTTCATCTCTCTTTTAAATCAGCGTGTCTGTTTAAGAATTCAAACCACCTTGCTGTTTTTTCATAATTTAGCTTGTATTTACATTTTATGGAGAAGATGAGCCTCACAGTGCAAAGTGTCTGAATGTTCTTAACTCTATGTTAGTATAAAAATGTCTCCATGATGTAAAATATTCATTCAAAAAAAGAATGGTATATAGATATTGCAGTTTTTGAAATTAAAATGACTTTAGAATTATAGACTTTTTCTTTATCAAAATGTTTTTAAGTGACAAAGCTATAGAAAATTAGGAAAAGGCAAGTTCACAGAAAAAAAAAAATATTCCGTAATTCTCATGCAGAGATAACTTAGTTTTGATGTTTTCTTTCCATTCTTTTCCACTTATTTTTTTTACATTGTTGAGATCATAGAAAATACATAATTTATCTTTTCTCATTTAACATTATAAAGTCACATCTTAAAGTTTTTTGTAACATAATTTTTATAGGTTTAGAATATAGTAGAATACAGACATACTACAGAATAAAATCATGCTTTGAATGTATGTACCAATCATTGTGCTACGTATCTTACACATTGTATTTAACCCTTGGAGCCCCATCAAGTATTTGTTGTTATCCCTACTTTATGGATGAGGAAATAGATTCAGTTAAGTAACTTGCCCTGAGTCACATAGATAACACAGAATTCTTTGTGACACTGTGGTGTCTCCAGTTTAAATAATTCTTCAGATATTCTTGAATAAATACATTGTCCCTATTTTTTTGCCACTACAAATATGAATATAATTTAACATTTCACCACAAAGCAGATTATTTTATTTTCTGTAAACCCAACTTTTAAGAAACATTTGTATCATATTCAGTGTCATAGTGCAGTGATAACAATATTCTTGCCCTTATTTCTAAGCTCTAAATTCTTTGGGGCTTTGGAAAGTCATCTAATCCTTAGCTTTTTTTCCTCTCCTCCAAAATTGACACATCTTACCAGAATGTCATTAGAAAGATTTAGTGAAGCATCCTTTGTTGTTTAGAAAGCATTTTATTTTATTTTTTTATTATTTTTAAAAATAGTAATGTATTTTACTTTTTCAGTGTTCCAAGATTCATTGTTTATGCCCTACACCCAGTGCTCCATGCAGTTTGTGCCCTCAATACCCACCACCAGTAACACAAAATTAACCTGTCTTTGCTAAGTAATAGTTTTTGTTGTTGCTTTTGAATTCCGTTTTCTGCCTATTGGAATCTTACTTAAACAAGATGAAACCAGAGAGGGAGACAAACCATAAGAGACTCTTAAGCATAGGAAACAAACTGGGGGTTGCTGGAGGGGAGGCTGGGTGGGGGGCTGGGGTAGCTGGGTGATGGGCATTAAGGGGGGCACTTGATGGAATGAGCACTGGGTGTTCTGTGCAACTGATGAATCACTGAACTCTACTTCTAAAACTAAGACACTATTTGTTAATTGAATTTAAATTAAAAAAAGGAACCCCCCCCAGCAAGACAGTAACAACAACAACAAAAAGAACCAGCAAACTGTTGGCCCAGTTTCCAGACACTATTATAAGAAAGTAATGTAAATGAAAATAGCATACCTCTGGAATAATTCCAGTTACAGTTCCTATAGGAATTGAAATGTTTGCCAAGTTTTTCTGCATTATATAAGTGGCTATCCTTATGGTATTTAATTTTCAGAATATTTTCATTATCAGTGATGAATTTTTGCCTTGAAGATGTAAAGAGTAAAAATTAGCTTGATTTAGTAATGTATTATAACTTTAATCACTGATTTCTTCAGCAAGAGGGAAAGACGCAAATGAGTGATAACTAGATAAGATTATGAGGCATAGTGACTACCCTCCTAGGGTTTCAAGACTTAATTTATGCTATAAGCTAATAAATGTTTTCTGTAAGTATTATAGTAGTGTTATATCTAAGAAAGAAACTTATTCAACAACTTTTTGAAAAATAGTCAAAACAAAAAGGAAGGAGCAAACTTCAAAAAGATGGTGAAAGTCAAAAGACATCAAAATATTTGTCTACAAAAGTTAAGTTTGACATAGGCATCTCAGTAATTTTTTTTAAAGATTTTATTTATTTATTTTACACAGATTGAGAATAAGTAGGCAGAAGGAGAAGCAGGCTCTTCACTGAGCAGGGAACCCAATACGGGGCTCAATCCCAGTATCCTGGGATCATGACCTGAGCCAAAGGCAGCTGCTTAACTGACTGAGCCACCCAGGCACCCTATGTCTGTAATTTTTAATGCTGGCAATACTGTTTAATTTAAAACTAGAGGCTGGCTACACTACATTTGACATTTAAACCTGGCCCATATAAAAATATACTAGCAGTTGTCATTTGAAGTCAGAAAAGAAATTAACAAGTTTATCAGATTAAAAACAATTTCTTTTTTTTTTGTATTCACAGGAAACCTGTCCAGTTTAAGTCGTCTTGGTCTGAGATACAACAGACTGTCAGCAATACCCAGATCACTGGCAAAATGCAGTGCCCTTGAAGAGCTAAATTTAGAGAACAATAACATTTCTGCTCTACCAGAGGTGAGAGGTGGTAAATCTTTACAGCTGGGTGAATAATTTGATTATTGAGATTGTTTAAATAATAAGTATGCTATGGACATTTAGCCACCACTAAGATAAATACTCCAAAGAAGAAAGATTAGGTATGATTGTAGGAACATGCCAATTTTTTCTATTTTTTATGTATAGAAACCAAGGTGAAAAATAAGTTTGCTACATTCCCATTGTAAGCATCATGTAAATCTTTCTCATGCTATTTGGAATTGACAATAACAGCTATTAAGGAAAAGTTGTAGTGTTGGTTTTAAAACTCAACTACCCCCACCCAGTTCAGTTATTTTAAAAAGTGCTGTAGAAAGATAATACAGGAGAAGAATGAGTTACATTGACCACAGTATTTATTAATCATGTTAATATTAGCTGTAACACTTCCACGATCCAAATTATTACCCTGCTTATACAATAATATTAAAGCCTATTTAGCACATACCAGTCACCAAAATTTGTTATTTCTTAACACATTATTTTTAATTTGGGTTTTGTTCTATGAAGAAATATTTTCAATTATTGGGCAGAATGCAGTACTCTTTTATTTTATTCTTTTGCTCTATAGTATTATTTTAGCATACCCACAACTTGTATGTTTGCTTATAGTTATTCAAGCATTATGTCTTATTGTATTATTCTAACAAATAAAAGAATGGAATTGTGTACTTACTGATAGAGCTTTGCAAAAAGTCTTTTTTTCTAATTAAAAATGTTTTCTGTAAGTGGCCCTTTATTTCTTGTTTTTCTCTGTGTGTGTATATATTTGAATTAAAGGTGCTTTGGGCAAATGTTTTTAGATATGATTTATAAAGAACAGTTTGAGTATATGAAACTATAGGCTTGTAGCAGTTAGTTTATAAAATAAATGTATTTAATTGATTTGTTTCTACAAGGATACAGAAGAAAAGTATCTATTTTGCTTCTATTATTCTGGGTGTTTAGGTATTTAGAAAACCTTTGATCAGAGTATAAAGATCAGTTTTTCAGGATTGTATTTTCTACGATGGACCAGTTCACTAAAACTACTATGACGGTATCTCACTGCAGTTTAAATGGGATAAGGAATAGAGTCTACAGATTGTAGAGATAGCTCTGACAACTAGACACTCTTGATTTTTGTCTTTCTTTGCTAGTGGCAATTTAGAATGGTAAAAATGATTGGGTTGTATTATTTAATGTCAGCTCTTTTTCTAACAGTAATTAGCACAATAATTAGACCTTACTGGGATTTTTTAAGTGTGTGATTTGTTAGTTTAAGTAAAATTGACTGCTTTTACAATGTCAGTAAAGCTAAAACATAAAGACTGGGTGTATATTAAATTTCAAAAAGTGAGAAAATTTAAAACTTATTTTTATATCTAATTGTCAGTGAAGGGAAACTAATAGTTATTGGATATCTCTTAGGATACAGACATTGTGCTAATTAAGTTCATATATAATATTTTGTGACTGAAGTTAATCAAGATTTATTTTTGATAAAAGAATTATAAAGAAGACAGCTCTCTTCAGTCTGGCTGTGGAAGAAGTGTGTGTGTGTGTGTATGTATGAGTACACGCGCTCCCACGTGCACATATTTAAACTGGCCTATTTTCAGATCTAGAAGCTATGGGGGAAGCCCTTGATTGGCCCTGTCCAAATCTGGGAAAGGATTAAGTCTTATTTAAAAGTAGTCCGTGTGCTTATTCCTAATGCAAGTATGTAATTATGTGCATTTATTATAAGCACAATAAGGAAAACAATAAAATCCATTAGACAGCACTTACTAGATGTTCAAGCTGGGTTAGGCATGCATAATCAGGAAAGTGGTTTTCAGTTGGGGCTCATTGCTGAAATCAGAGCTGGCAAAATGACTATATACTTTTCTGTTTGATGACTGAAAATGGACTAGTTTTAATGTAGACACATGTAAGGAAAATGAATTTAATAAATTTAAGCACTTCTGCTCAAGATGTAAGGCTAGGGACTCTACATGGATTATCACATTTAAATTTTCACTATAATTGTATTAATTATTGGGGTATTATCAAATAGGAAGGGTAATAAGACTTAAGAGAAGTTATGTTTTTGACCAGATTTGTACCTTATTTTTCTGGGAGTACTGTGAGAAATACATTGACTGTCTGATTCACCAAAGGTCACATAACTGGTAAGTGCAAGACCCAGGATGGGGATCCAGATGTGTCTGACTTTAAGGAATTAATAAGCAACTTCATAGCTTCATTATATGCCCTAGGAATGAAAGTTTGGAGAGTTGCCTTCTTGTTGCCCCTTTTCAGATACCTTCAGGTTTTTTTCAAAGGAGAACATCAGTAAAGTTAGTCAGCTGCATGTAAGAATAATAAAAATAACATTTTTTACCATGAGACTCAAAACTTCATGTACTGTCAGTAAAATAGGATGTAGACATTTTTCCAGAATTGACTGCCATGCAAAGTATTCTCAGCACTCTTACCTGAGCTCTTCCTTTTATCTGTGTACATCAGTAGACAAATGTTGAAAGCTTCTTAGTGTACAGCATAAAAAACAAGTTTCAGTTCACCATATAATTATACCTTCAGTTACATAGTTATTTCATTCTTTCAGCTGGTCTTACAAATTGACTTAGACCTTAAGTACTACGTTTTCAGTTTCCTCCTGGTATACAGTGGATTTTTGAACATTATTTAAAATATACACACATACATACCTCACACAGTTTGTTTCCTCCCTGATTGGGCCTTCAATCCAAAATGTTTCTTATATTTCTCTGAATATTTAATTTTTTCATTCTTCAGGATCTAGCTCACTCTCAGTCTCATTCCTGCTTTTCCAGTTAGTCCAGTATTGCTTTTCTTTAAATTTAAATAGAGAAGGGACTTAAAATTTAAGAACTTATTATATGCTAGAGACTGTAAAGCTATTAAATGTATTTTATTCTTTAAAATGTCTTCACTACAATTTACAAAATAAGGCAGCATCATTTTACAAATGAACAAATTAAGGTTTGGGGAAATAATTTGCCCAAAGTCATAAGCCACTGAAAGAGCCAGGATTCAGAGTTTTTTTATAGCCTATGCCAGTGTTTCTCAGACATAAATGACCATACAAATCATTTGGGAATCTTGTTAAGATTCATATCGATTTTGTAGGAGTAGGACCTGGAAATCTACATTCCTAACAAGCTAATGTTATTCTTCCTTCAACCAGACTTTGAATGGCATATAATTTATTATTGATTATATACAGTTATTGTTTTCTTTTTCCCGTCTTTGTGCTTTATTTCTCTAAATAGGTTTTAGTCATTTTAATGGCAGAATTTCTTTAGTAATACCTGAACTCCTAGTACTGTGGTTACATGGTGGGAGGCTGAAGTAAGGGGATATGGGCTAGTCTGCTCAGTAAATACTTGTTCGATAATGCATATTTCCCTCTGAAATCATATGGAAAAACACTATTATATAATATCAGGAAGTGTTTATCTTCTGAATTTAATATTCTTTAAAGGAGCTGTTAAATTATGTTAATCTTAATGATAATTTAGAGGATAATTAACTCAGACCTGCATAGGATCGATCACATAGCAGATGTGGCAGAGCCAGAACTCAGACTTAGGACTGTGCGATGCCAAAGATTCTGCTCTGTAAGGTTCCCAAACTGGCCACTCATGAGATACCTCTTACCCTCAGACATATTTTCTTTATAGAGTGGTTTTTTTTGGTGTTTTGTTTTTTTTAGAGGGGTTGTGGGGAGGGGCAGAGGGAAAGAGAGGGAATCCCAAGCAGGCTCCACAGCTTAAGTGGCTCAGTCTAATGACCCTGAAATCATGACCTAAGCCAAAATCAAGAATTGGACACTTAACTGAGCCACCCAGGTGCCCCTTCTATAGACTGTTCTAAGTAAGCTAAAGCCAAGGAATAAAAATCATTTCAAAAGAGTTTTCTGTTTCTTGTAAAATCTGGGTATCTGACTCTATTGGCTCCGAATTCCTATACGGCAACTGTTAGCTAGAGCTGAGTAGCGACTGTCCCTCTTTGTAAGGCATCACAGAGCTAGCCCAACCAGTCTCTGTCATTTGTTACCTGAAGACCCCTTGAGGCATTTGTGACTGCTGCTCTATATTCTGTGGAATAATCTTGTTACAGTTCTAATTCATATGTTTATTTTATTTGTTTACAGAGTCTTTTATCAAGTCTTGTGAAACTGAATAGTTTGACCTTAGCTAGAAATTGCTTCCAATTATATCCAGTAGGTGGACCATCTCAGTTTTCCACCATCTATTCCCTCAACATGGAACACAATCGAATCAATAAAATCCCATTTGGAATTTTCTCCAGAGCAAAAGTATTAAGTAAACTGAATATGAAGGTAAGCTGCTCTTTGTTTTGAGGGTAGAAAAGCTACTATTATTAGTACTTACACTAATAGTTGTGTTTTCCTTATTAGTGTGGAGAACAGTTACTTGCTACTTCCTAATGGGGTCTAAACTAATAATGATACTTCAGGGCAATTTGTATTAGATAACAAATATCTTTAGAACCATGCATACATACTCTTAGCACTTTTTCCTAAAGAAATAATCTTGAATATCCATGAAAGCATAGTTGTAGGGTTATTTATTATAGAATTTTCCATTTAATTGGTACCAACCTAATAAAGATTTCATTTTTTTAATAGTATATTTTCAATGGAATACTATGAAGTCATTAAAAAAATCAAGTTTAAAAGAATATTTATACCAGTTGAAACATTTATTAAAGTAGAAAAAAGTTAAAGCATGCAAGACTGTCTTTCCACACAGTTTGCTTAAATATATTCAGTATCTAGAGATTTATATGTATATATAGCCAGAAAAATTATTAAAATATGTTTATCTTTGAATATCATAATTATTTTATGGATGATCTTTTTAATTGAGGAATAATTGATATAATATTATATTAGTTTCAGTTGTACAACATAATGATTCAGTATTTGTATATTGGGAAATGATCACCACACTAAGTCTAGTTAACGTCCATCACCATACATACAGAGTATTTTTTCTTGTGATGAGAATGTAAGATTTAAATCCTAATAACTTTCAGGTATGTAATAAGGTATTATTAACTATAGTTGTCAGTGTAGCTTACATCCCTGTGACTTATTTATTTAATATCTGGGACATTTACACCTTTTGACTCGCTTTACCCAGTTTGCCATCTCCTAACCTTTACCTCTGGCAACCATCAATATTGAGCTTGGTGTTTGTTTTGATTCCATTTATAAGAGATACTTGTCTTTCTCCATCTGACCTATTTCCTTATGTGTACTGCTCTGAGGGGTCCGTTCATGTTGTCACAAACAACAAGATTTTTTTTTTTTTACGACTGAATACTGTTCCTCTGTGTGTGTGTGTGTGTGTGTGTGTGTACTGAAATTTCTTTATCTCTTCATCTGTGAACACTTAGGTTGCTTCCATATCTTGGCTATTTTAAATAATGCTGTAGTGAACATGGGGGTGCATATATATTTTTGAGTTAGTGTTTTCATTTTCTTCAGATAAATACCAAGAAGTGGGATTGCTGAATTGTATGGTAGTTCTATTTTTAATATTTTGAGGAACCTTTATACTATTTCCTGTAGTGGGTGCACCCATTTACATTCCCACCAACAGTGCAAAAAGGTCCCCCCTCTTTTTTTTTTTTTAATATGTTCACCAGCACTTGTTATTTCTTGTCTTTTTGAGAACAGCCACTCTAACAGGTATGAGGATATATCTCATTGTTTTGATTTGCATTTACCTGATGATTAGTGATGTTGAGCATCTTTTCATGTACCTGTTGACCATCTGTATGTCATCTTTGGGAAAATGCCTGTTCATATCCTCTGCCTGTTTTTTAATTGGATTGTTTTTTTGCTGTTGAGTTCTAGGATTCTTCTTATATTTTGGGTACTAACCCCTTATCAGATATATAATTTGCAAGTATTTTCTTCTGATGGGTGATCTTTATAGCTTCTTTTTATGTATCCATACATATAGTGAATGAGTTTCACATTTGTAATAAGGAAAAAAGGAGGAAAGAAATGAAACCTGATCTTTTTCCAGTGATTTTATTTAGAGTGAACAAAGTTTAGGTCCAGAGCTAAAAAGTGGATTGGCCATATAGCTAATTTATGGCTGAGGTGTAGGAATTCAGGGACCTAGATTTCCTACTTCCGGGTGTAAGTGTTCTTTCTATTGTATTATACCTACAGCCTTTTATCTTCAATGAACTAGTTCAACATAATTGTGGTTCTTTAAACTATAGTCTGAATGTGGAATTTATTGATTCTGTCTATACCTGTTCATAAATATATGTATCTTTTATGTTAATTCTTTTTTTTTTTTTAAGATTTTATTTATTTATTTCACAAGTAGGCAGAGAGGAAGCAGAGAGAGGAGGAAGCAGGCTCACTGCTGAGCAGAGAGCCCGATGTGGGCCTCGATCCCAGGACCCTGGGATCATGACCTGAGCCGAAGGCAGAGGCTTTAACCCACTGAGCCACCCAGGCGCCCTTTATGTTAATTCTTTAGCGGTATATAGTAAGTGAGCTGTGGGAATTCAAGATAATCTTATATAATCTTAAATAGGTATAAAGTTTATTGTTCATCATTTCAGTTATATGAGATTTAGCAGTGGTAATAGTATTAATTGTGAATGTTCTGTTTGTAGTAAGAGGCTAGAACACAGCAGCCCAGGTGTTCATTAGTTTTTGCATTTGGTGATACATTTTTTTATGGATATGATGTTACTGTAACATTAGCTTGGAAAGGCTTGTTTTTAGTGAAATAAGAAAACTTAGCCTTGATTTTTCTTCAGTAGCATGACAGATGTTTAATAAATTTTTTTTGGAAGAAGTCAGAATGAAACATGATATATTCCTCCTCATAAGTACCAGTAGTAAATCTTTTTTAATGAAAATGCTTGATCAGACTACTAATTACCAGTAGTTAATAAGTTTTAGTGTTTTAATGAATAGGTAATAAATGTAACTGTTACAGTAAAAGAAAAACTTGGTTTTCAATGGATATTTGCTACTTGGAATTTCTCTTACTGATGATTTTGTGTAAAATGAGACAAGTAATCCAGGTGTATTGCAGAAAAATTTAAAAATACAGATTAACAAAAAGGACGTGAAATATCCTACCACTTGAGATAGCATCATTGTTAACACATTGGCATATATCCGGGGTACTTATGGTCCTCTCTTGATACAAATAGCCCCAACAAATACACTGTGGTAAGAGTTGTTATTGATTAAAATGTATTTTATATGTGGATTTGAGGAAGCAGTAAGAAAAATAGTCAGTCACTGACATATATTTCACAATTCTTTCTGCATATAGCTATATCTAATTTTTTTTTTAAGGTTTTATTTATTTGACAGAGAAATACAGCCAGAGAGGGAACACAAGCAAGGGGAGTGAGAGAGGGAGAAGCAGGCTTCCCGCCGAGCAGGGATCCCGATGTGGGACTCGATCCCGGGTGTCCAGGATCATGACCTGAGCCAAAGGCAGTCGCTCAACCAACTGAGCCACCCAGGCGCCCCTCTATATCTAATTTTTAAACAAAATTAGGATCATACTGTTTCATCATCTGTTTTTATTATTCAATGAGAAATGTATTTCTGCCATCTCTTATGGATTTTTAAAGTAAATTGAGAATACTACCAGTTAGTGTTTTAATGATTTAATTTGCTATCTTAAGACTTTTTCCTCTCCTACTTTATTGCTTAGTGTCTCTAGAATTGCTGTGCTTATCTGATTTCCTCATGGGCTGTAATTCAATATTTCTTCTTCCCTGGTGCTCATGAGCACCCATTTTATTGTGTGATTTCTGTATGTTATTGTGAAATGGGGAAAACCTATTTTTCACTGGGACCTTTGAAACCTCAAGTGTTGGTCTATTATATAGTGTACTTTTCCGTATCCAGTACAGAAATCACATAGGAACAAACTTCCAATTTAACCTCAAAATAAAAAGATTAAACTACTTTGGAGGCTTAGATTTTTGCATTGCTTTTTAATTTTTCCTTTATTTGGGTATCAAAAAGGGGAATAAGGTTTTATGTTTAATTAAGAATTTTCTTTCTGGGGTGTCTGGGTGGCTCAGTCTTAAGCATCTGCCTTCAGCTCAGGTCATGATCCTGGGGTCCTGGAATCAAGCCCCGTATGGGGCTCCCTGCTAGGTGGAAAGCCTGCTTCTCCCTCTCCTATTCCCCCTGCTTGTGTTTCCGCTATAGCTGTCTCTCTCTCTCTCTCTCAAATAAATAAGTAAAAATCTTTAAAAAAAAAATTTTTTTTTTTTTCTTTCCAAAGAGTGGTAGACATATATGGAGCTTGTTTTTGTGGTTCTACTATGGTTACTTCTTTTTGTCTTTGCCAGGACAATCAGTTGACATCACTTCCCTTGGATTTTGGAACTTGGACCAGTATGGTAGAATTGAATTTAGCCACCAATCAGCTCACAAAGATTCCTGAGGATGTGTCTGGTCTTGTTTCTCTTGAGGTGAGTATAAAAGAACATTTATTTAGAGCTCCTTAGACCCTTCTGCAGTTATCTTGCTTGTAAAGTTTCCAGATAAAATAACTCCTTCTACTGGAGGAAGATCATAATTCGAAGTGTTAGAGCTCTCTTAAACATAAAACCGTATTAGGATGATGGGGTATTAACTTAATCTGGGCTCAGTGCCTCTGAATTACTCTTGCCCAGTAAAAGTTGGTGAGTTTAAGTGCTATGAAGTGTCTTTGAAAGAAAAGATCTCTAAAATTTACATCTTTTAGAACATAGTTTTTCCCTTAACTCTTTTTAAGAATCTTGCACTAATGTCTACCAAAATGATTATGGAGTCCTCAGACTGGCATTGAGGAATTTTCCTGTGATTTGGGCCCATTTTTATACCTTAATTACCCATGTATGCTCTTAGTTAACCAATTAGATTATTTTCTTTGTTGGAGATTTGTGCATGTTCCTACCTCTTTATACACTTAATCTTTTGTTTTAAGATTGCATTTGTTTATTTGACAGAGAGGGAGAAGGGAGTATAAGCAGGGGGAGCAACAGGCAGAGGCAGGGGAAGAGGGAGAAGCAGCCATCCCACTGAGCAGGGAGCCCGATGCAGGGCTCGATCCCAGGATCCTGATCATGACCTGAGCCAAAGGCCTGCACTCAACCTGCTGATTCATCTGGGTACCCCGTACATTTAGTCTTAATGTTTTTAGTATCTAGAGTGCCCTCTCTCATCCCCTTTTTTTTCCTTTTAAATTATTTTCTGTATTTAAAGATCCATCTCATCCCTGCAGAGCTGGGAGCCCAGTGCGGGGCTCGATTCTGGGACTCCAGAATCATGACCTGAGCCAAAGGATTCCAATTTGTTCTCCTCCAGATCCAATTCTCTTAACTTCCTGAGCCAAAGGCAGTCACTTAACCAACTGAGCCACCTAGGCACCCTAAATATATATTTTTGAAAGTTTCCTCTGTATCCATATTTTTTAAAAATCTAATTTATTTTTTTAAATTATTTTATTTAGTAAGGTAAAATAGTATAGTGTAATGATTTTAAGATCATGAATTTTGAAGCAAGGTAGATCTGGGTACAATTCCACTTTTTTTTGTTTTTTTTTTTAAGATTTTATTTATTTGACAGAGAGAAACACAGCTAGAGGGGGAACACAAGCGAGGGAGTGAGGGAGGGAGAAGCAGGCTTCCCGCCGAGCAGGGAGCCCGAGCTGGACTCAATCTGGGGGGACTCCAGCATCATAATCTGAACCAAAGCAGGATGCTTAACAACTGAGCCACCCAGGCACCCCTACAATTCCATTTTTATCTCTATTTATAGATTTAACTTCACCAAGCTTCAGTTTCCTCAGCTGTGAAATGAAGATGATAGTATTTTCCTCAGGAGGTTGGAATTAGGATTAAATGTGATAATGCATGCAATCCATTTAGTGCCTTGCAAATAGTAAACTCAATAGCTATTGGGTTTTTTGGTCTTATTACGTATGTTTATTTTATTATAGGTGATATAACTTTGTGGGGAAAAAAGTGGTCTTAAAACATCGGCCCGAATCTTATGTAGGTCTTTCCATTCGGTGTTGTTTTCATTTTCACTACCCCCATGCCCAGTATTATCTCCCTATTCTCACCACACCACCACCACCACCATAATTTCTCTGAGAACAGGGACTATCTTTCTCAACTACTTTTTCCCCTCTTCATTGTATTAGAGGATGGCTTGCAATGTAGTAAATATACCATAAGTAATAACTATTGTATATTGAAATAGGCAGTTTAGAAATCGTTACCTCCCTAAAAGTGATGGTTTGTAAGTGATTTTGAATAAGTAAGCGGTTTCCTATCAGATACACATTTGTATCCACTCAGTATCAAAAAACCATTAACTATATGAAGTTTAGTGCAAGTAGTTAATGTTATATTTTTTTGTTAGGGGTAAAATTAAACTTTTACTTTCATTAGTTTTGACTTAAGTAAAAATCTCTTTATTTCCAATAGCTATGATGATTTTTTTTTAGGAATAGTAAGTTAAATGTTTTAGGTTATATAAGTGAACATTACTCTTAATATTCACTCTTTGGAAAATTAGGAGTTTAATAAATTTTAAGCCATGCAATTGTAATATATAATTCCATTTCATGAATTACCAAACACTATCAATAATTTCTCTTAGGTTCTAATATTATCAAACAATCTTCTAAAGAAGCTTCCCCATGGTCTTGGAAACCTTAGGAAGTTAAGAGAATTGGATCTGGAGGAGAACAAATTGGAATCCTTGCCAAATGAAATTGCTTACCTTAAGGATTTACAGGTAAAACATTATCCTGGTGATTTATAGTTCTATGACTAAAGTTTTGGAGGTACATTCCAAACTGCACATTTTTCTAAAGAATTTGAGCTAATTCTTAGAGATTTTTTATTACAGCATTAAGGCTGAGTTTACTGCCTGCATTTCACTTGCTAACAAATGATATATTTTGAAAGTAAAATTTATCAAGTGATTCTTACTTAATCTAATTTACCTATTAATTATCTTTTTTTTAAAAAAATATTTTATTTATTTGACAGAGAGAGATACAGTGAGAGAGGGAACACAAGCAGGAGGGGTGAGAGAGGGAGAAGCAGGCTTCCCACTGGTCAGGGAGCCCGATGCGGGGCTTGATCCCGGGACTCCAGGATCGTGACCTGAGCCGAAGGCAGACGCTTAACGACTGAGCCACCCATGGGCCCCCCTATTAATTATCTTATTAGTTTAGTAGATGTATTATTTTAAATTTATATCAGGAGTAAGAAATCCATGTGTAACTATCTTTTATTTTGTTACTCTTTTAGAAATTAGTCTTGACAAACAACCAGTTGACCACCCTTCCCAGAGGCATTGGTCACCTTACCAATCTCACACATCTAGGCCTTGGAGAGAACCTACTCACTCATCTTCCTGAAGAAATTGGTATGAACCATTTGGATGCTTGACTCTGTACTAATTTGCTTTAGTGTGTTCAAGCAGTATTTCAGATAAATAGGACAAATCTGTTTTTGTCACCTGATGTTACCTCAAAGTCAAGATTTTCTCTCTCTCTCTCTCTCTCTCTCTCTCTCTCTCTCTCTCTCTCTCTCTCTCTTTCTTTTTTTAAATAGAGCACCAAGTTGTTGGTTGGTTTTGGTTAGGTTTCCTCATGGGATGTTACTGCATTTGGGAATTTGTTACCCTACTTCTATTTCCAATATGTTTAACCTTATTTTAGAAGAGTTATTTTATATTTCTTCCATTTTAAAGTTACACAAGCTTGAATTAGACTAGTAATGTCTTATGCCAAAAGAACATTTCCTCTAAGGTTTCAGCATTAATTTTTAATATTTGATTAAATTAATATTTGACAGTATTTTGAAATTTCTAAGTGTTTTGTACCCATTATTTCATATAATCAACTTGACTACCTTGAATTTTAGGCAATGGAAGTTATAACCCCATTTTGCAAAGAGAATTGATCAATTAAGGTTATGTTGCAGTTCTTAAATTAGTAATTCCATGTATTCTTCCATCTATATCACACTGTATCAGAGGCTGAGTTATAATATAAATTATACTTTAATTTTTAAGAAGTGGTTTTGGGGTAAGATAGATAACTCAAAATCTGGTCATACTGCTTATTGGCTTTATGGTTTTGGATAAGGTATGGAAACTTCCTAAGCTTCTAGTTTTCTACTTGTGTAAAGTAAGAATAATAATAGTAACTTCTCATAGTTAAAATCTTAAATGTAAGCATCCATTACTTGGTAGCCATTATTTTCATTAGTCTTCTGCATACCAGTATCAAATATTACAAATTTTGAAGTTTAAAAATTAGAAAACATGGGAGGCAACTCCATTTCTGGTATGTTTATTCATCTGGCTTCATGTGATTGTAGGAGACATTTGCCTAGAAAGTGTGAATATCCTGAGTCAGTCTAAGATAATTTTTTTAAAGATTATTACATAAATTGATTTTTGGCTTATTGCCAAATATGGGATAACTCAGTGAAAGATTTATACAAAGTAACAAAAATCTTTCCACATGAGAAATTTATTTAATAAAAGAGATCACATTATTTATAACAGGAAAGTGATTATAGGCACCGATTTATCATAAACTTACTTCTGGAGTTTCAGAAGAATAACATACCAATACCAAGCTGTCCCAAACAGAATCTTTGGACATGTAGCATGTATATTTAAAAAAATACTTCCCAAACTTGAAAACTGCCCATAAGGGAAGAAATTCTGATTTAATTGGTATGGAACATGACCTAGATGTCAGAGTTCTTGAGATCAACCCGACTTGATTTGAATATGCAGTAAAATTGGAGATCCATGGTTGTAGAGTTTTAAAACTAAAAGAAGAGAGTAAGAGTCAATGTATATTAAGTATATATAATGCCCAGAATAGTATCATACCCAGTTGAAATTCTAAAATAGTAACTAATTTTTTAAAGAAATAGTAATTGATTTGATTTTTTTTTTTTTTAACAGGTACACTGGAGAACCTAGAAGAACTGTATTTGAATGACAACCCCAATCTACATAGCCTTCCCTTTGAGCTGGCTCTTTGCAGCAAGCTTTCAATCATGAGTATTGAGAACTGTCCACTCAGTCACCTTCCACCTCAGATTGTTGCTGGAGGTCCTTCTTTTATCATTCAGTTCCTAAAGATGCAGGGTCCATATCGTGCCATGGTCTGATACAAATCTGCTGGTCCCACACACTGTTCAAAAATAGACTGCCATTAATGTTTCATATCTATATCTGTATCTATTTATGTAGATATTGATATATTTGGCAGATTTATAAAGACTGCATTATGTGTTTCTGCTAATAGAGGAATCATAGCCATTTAGATTTTTTTTAATTCTGTACAAAA
Source organism: Spilogale gracilis (assembly GCA_004023965.1). Taxonomy (NCBI): domain Eukaryota; kingdom Metazoa; phylum Chordata; class Mammalia; order Carnivora; family Mephitidae; genus Spilogale; species Spilogale gracilis. The sequence continues at coordinate 9,784 of PITA01016066.1, read as the reverse complement.
GGCTTATATAAGTTTTCTTTGCTGAACTTGATGGATGTTTTCTGTTGTGTAATATGGTATGCCAGTTTGCTAAAAACATTTGCCAACAAATTATGAAGTTATTAAATTTAAGGGCCAGAGGTAGTATAGTTAAATATACTTTCTCTTAGAAAAATAATGGACAATTTTGTTGCAACTTTTTATATACATTATCCCATTACCAGTTGTCAGATCATTGTAGTATTATAGGCCCTAAAGGTAGAATTTTTCTTTAACTTATTTTGAAATTTGAGATTTAAATTTTATATATTGTTTACAGTCAGAGTAAATCACTGGATTTTGTTTGTTTGTTTGTTTGATTTGCTCTGTTTTAATCAGTGGAATCTAGTTTATATCCTCTGCTAAAGAATTTGCATCAACTGGTTTAAGTATTAAAAGATACTTGCTTGTTGAAATAACTGGCAAGTGAAAAGATACAGTCAAAAATTCTAGAATTCTTTTAATTGTGTTTCTCTGATCAGTTGTAAAGCAGAATATCTAAAGTGAGTCTTTAGGTTGAGGGGAGGGTATTGACATCTTTTCTAGTATAAATATCTTTTCTTAAGTTTGGGGGAACAAAAACTTACAGTATGGAAAAGTTTTTACTCCTGAAAGTTGCAGAATGACAAAAACTAACAATAATTTGGCAAAAACAAAACAACAACAAAAACGATAACAACATAAAACCACATAAACACACACACACACACACATTCTATATATGTATATACAATGCTATATAGATATGTATTTATTATATCATAAACTACAATAGGTAACTTTAAGGATTTCTCCCTAGCCTTGTACAATGAAATGAATGTTTTTCTTTAAACACTGCAATATATGTATGTTTCAAGGTTATTTAACAGTGTACTATGGTTTTATATCTTGACTTGCCTTGTACATCTCTCAATTCTGGAATATCTGCATCTAAGCACAATATCTTCACACTGTGCTCTATTGCTGCTGAACTAAATGCACTTTTGCTCACGTGTGGGGCACTGGCTTCAAACAATTCAGTTCAGTACCATTGATTTTAATCTCATCTTTCCTTTCTTGGTAGCTGTTAATACAATTAGGAAAAAGAGGCACATTGTATAGAAGCCATTGATAGTTCAGTGGAAGTTCTGTAAGATGTGCATGTGCTATTTGATATGTTTTCTTTTGCTTTACAGCTTTTAAGGCTAGCAGTACTGTAAGCGTGTGCCCTTTAGACAGTAATCTCAGTTTTGGTAATGTCATTCTAAGTCAATTTAATTATTGAAGAGACAAAGCAAGTGCATTCTAGATATCATCCTAAAAAACATTTCCATATGATGAATGTTTATGTAATTAAGTATTGCTGCTTGGTTTTCTTTTTTTTCCCCTCCATTTTAGATGGGCATTGTGTTTTAAATAAAACCATTTTTTGAATTGAAGCTCTATGAAAATAGAAATTTGGAGTATTTTGCTTTTTCTGGCACTCACAAACAGGACTAAGTTTGAGGTTGAACCTGTATTCATAATTGGCAGTTTTTTAAGGAGCAAGTAAGAAATGGAAGGCAGGTGAAGATATAAAACCCTAGAATGCTTAAATGTGCTGTAAAACTATTGTAGATGTCACTGGATTTTACCAAGTAATATCCTTTCTTCTGTTTTCTGTCTACTGTGGCTTTTCAGTTAAAATTTTGTTTATAAAAGGAATTTGTTTATTACAGCTCTAGATATCTATGTGTATGTGTGGTTTTTTTAAAAAAAAAATACCATGTCCAGGTGTGTTTATATATAAAAATGATAGAACTTGAACTTTCAAGGCAGTAAACTAATTCTTTTTGTGAGAAAAGGTTTTTGTTTCTTAAAAATGAAAATAGGTTTGGTTTTGAAGTATTTTGGTTCCCCACCTTCATTTATGTTAGTCTGCAACAGAAATGCAGAAGGATCACACTCTTAACAAGTAATGTCACAGGCAAACCATAAGTAGCTGAGGACTATAAAAAATTTCTAAGAAGTATAAAACATATGTCCTTTTTATGGCTGCCACCTTATAAGAGCCCACGAATTTCATTACTTCTAATAAGGAACTAAAATGTACTCCTAATTGGGATATCCTTGTGAAGTCAAGAAAGTTAATATTTAAATAATTTGAATATATTAAGGGATATTGTTGAATGACTATGAACTAATACTTTTCCTCACACTGCAGTAGGACTAATTGGCATATCCAAACATTTTCCTTTCTCTTGAAGAACTCAGGTTTAGTGGCTCCATAAGGCTCAATAAAATTTAAAAAAACAAAAACAATGTTATAGAACGTTACATTGGAAAAACATTGCTCTAAACTTTGCTTTTGTTAATATATCATAATAGAAAATAGCAATGACAATGTTAAACATGCCTTTTGTTGTAGTATAGTACTTTTTAAATCCCATATGATTATTTCATACAGAAAGAAGGGGGAGATGCTACATAATTTATGGACTTGATGGATACATATGTAAACAAGGTAGAAACTCTTGAAAGAGAAAATACGCATAAAACATTTGTTTGTACTTATAGTGAAAGATGGGTGATAAATTGGAATGAGCTCTAAAAATGTAATTGCATATTTTTAATTATCTCACTGTAAAGCCTGAGTCATTTAAAATGGATAAATGGTTGTATATCACAATTTATGTAGTCTTTCTGTGATAACTTTTGTTCTAACTTTTGCTTTTCTTGTCAGTTATTGGTAGGCTATGCTTACTGAGTCCAGACTCCAGATCACAAAATTTGTAATTGTTTATCAGCAAGAATGGGTTGTAGTTAAAATGTATAAAATGGGACGTTTTGAAATGGAAGAAGAGCACTAACAGTCAGTATGTTGGACCAAACAGCCATACATCAGAACTGCCTCTGGAAAACCAAGGTTATATGGTTATTCTTGCATGATTAAAATTAGATGAAAACAAATGGCAGAGTTTATAAATAAGCGGGGGAATAAATTTCTGAGTTTTTCCAATTTAACTAAAATGAACACCTTATATAGAAAGGCTTTCTTCTGCCTATACCAAAGGGTAAGAAAGATGGTATACCAAATACCTTTGCTAAAACTTTTCTTTGGCCCTATTCTTTTGATTCTTTTAGTTAGTTTAGACTTTAAGAGCCAATTTGGGCAATTGGAAGACACGAGGCCATGTTTGGTTGATTTTCACATCTCTAAGAATTTGAATATGTAAGAATTATGATGTTTATTTGGTATATGAGGATATCTTGAGTGTTGTTATAGAAAGCATTAGGATAATGTTTTATAAAATAGGTACCAGTACTTTGTTATTGACTAAAATGCCTTCTTAACCTGTTAACACTAATTCTAAGGAAACATGTGGGTTTATTTATTTGTTTGTTTTTTTGAGAGAGAAAGAGTTGAGAGCAAGTGGGATAGGGAGGGGCAGAGGGGGAGAAAGAATCTCAAGCCTGCTCCACACCCCAGTGCTGAGCTCAACCTGGGACTGGATCCTACCACCCTGAGATCATTCATGACTTAAGCTGAAATCAAGATTTGGACCCTTAACTGACTGAGCCACCCAGGTCCCCCAGTGCAATTTATTTTTAACTTTGAAATATAAGTTAAAATACAAATACTTTTGTGGGAGATTTTTAAACTCTTAAAACTGAACTTGGGTCATTATCACCCTTAAAAAAACTTTATACTATCGTGCTGACATACACATTCTAGAAATAAACTGTTTTGAATGTAAATACTTGTTAATGATCAGGACTTGAGCTGGGTAGTAATTTATGGGTTTTTAGATTGGGGACTTTCAAAGTTTGAAAAGAAGATTAACGTCCATACTATTAGTGTCTGGATCATTAAGAGTAATATGGGCAGGGCCATCACATGCAGGTTTTGCAGGCTGTACAGTATGAAACAACACTACATGTTGGGGAATATATTCACATCATAGATTTGTATAATTATGACATTTTTTTCAGCAGATGGCAGTAAAGTGCCTTGTTCTAACAAAATCAGTATATTATGTCAAATTTCTGACAGATGGAAGTAAAGAATCTTGAGGAAGGGGGATTTTTTTTCCTCATTCACACAATAATACTAAGTGGGCTAGTGGGGAGATTGTCTTTGTGCAGATTATTAGACCTCTGTCCTAACAATCATAATAATAATAATTGAATAATAAAAAATTACATTATAAGCATTTTATATGTCCTAGGTGCTAATAAAAATGCTCTTGGAGTATCTTAAGAGGGGCTTTATCAATGACCATTATTAATTAGATTCCATATGTTATTAAGTTACCTCTTACCATTACTGATATTATTTATATGGAGAATTTAATCATTCACTCGTCTAGTCAGGCTTAATATACAAATAACATTTGCTTCAGTTGTCTATACCATTTTCTTTAAATAATTTTGTAGAAATTATTCAGTAAATCTCTCTAGCTAGCTAACACTTAAAACCTGGTGCCCAGTACTAACGGGAATGTTATATATGGCTCAGATCTTTTTTTGTTTTAATATTTGTCTTTACTAGAAAGTATACTAATATATAAGTTTTCCTTGGTTAGTGTTTTACTTTTCTCACTTCAAAACTCATTTTTTTTTTTAAAGATTTTATTTATTTATCTAACACAGCTAGAGAGGGAACACAAGCAGAGGGACTGAGAGAGGGAGAAGCAGGCTTCCCGCTGAGCAGGGAGCCCGACGTGAGACTCGATCCCGGGTCTCCAGGATCATGACCTGAGCCGAAGGCAGTCGCTTAACCAACTGAGCCACCCAGGCGCCCCTCAAAACTCATTTTTTGCAGACTTCATTTCACCACATTGTCTTGTAATTGCTAAATAAGACCGTAACAAATGCTTTGTATGATGAGTAGATGGTGTCCTTTGATTATATTTTAACCTGCATGTCAGAACTTTTTTTTTTTTAAGATTTTACTTAAAATTTATTTAACAGAGAGAGAGAGATCACAAATAGGCAGAGAGGCACGCAGAGAAAGAGAGAAACAGGCTCCCTGCTGAGCAGAGAGCCTGATGTGGGGCTCAATCCCAGGACCCTGAGATCATGACCTGAGCCGAAGGCAGAGGCTTAACCCTCTGAGCCACCCAGGTGCTCCCAGAACTTTTTAATTAGATACATGATAGTTTCCACAGTACAGAGTTTATAAGATACAGAACACAGTTATGAAATAGAACTCTGCAAAAGTGAAAGTATCTGAAAACAATGTTTAATAGTTCTGACTTTTCTCCTAGTAAAGCTCAGGCTTCCACTGATGTTCAACAGGGCTTATGCTATAGTGAATACTTAGCTATTCTGAATTATGATTCAGAGTCAGAAGGCATAAAACAGCCTTCAGAAAATGCACTTTTCACCTGAATTACATTGTTGATGTTTTTGACCACATAAAAAATTACCTTAATTTTTTGGTCATTCAGCATTAAGGTATTCAATATAAATAATGTATTTGTAAATGTTTCCAATTGAATCTTTTAAAAAATTTCCAGTGTTACATGTAACTGAAATTGGAACATGAAATCAATCTTTGCAGTGTCATGGAACCACAAAAATGTGGAACTGAGAGAAGTGACTCTTCACTACCATTTAATCTTTCTACAAAACTGTAAAACAGCAAATAAAAGTGTTTAAAAAATAAGAATAAAAAATAAAGCAGTGTCCATAAGGTATACAAAAATAGGTGCACAAAGAAAAAAAATGCAACCAAAGCATTTTCTGTGGTCAAGAGTTAATTTCAGTATAGTTCTATTGTTTACTATTTGTAAAACCAAAACTATATGGGTTTTCTTCTGTTTTGGTTTTTCTGTTGTATAATGAATATATCATGGAGACATTGAATTATTAGAGGCAATTCCTTCATTCTCCGAGCCTTCCTGAGAAGATGCTTTTTGCTTTGTAAACTGTCAGAAGAAAGTCTGCTCTACTGTTCAGGATGTCTTAGTAACTAAAAGTGAAAATTGAGCACAAGATTCCTAGAAGAAGTAAGCTGGGATATTAGCTAATAAAGAACATTATTTAAGTTGTATTTTTAAATGTTTCATGAGAACAAAATCCATAAGGGTAAAGGAAACCTTATTCAGTAGTAACTGTCTAATTGGCTCAAGAAAAGTTATCAGGGAAGATCACAAATATTAGTCCTAGGCACAGTGTGATTAACTGTCATCTTTCCTCTTAACATTCTTGGAGATGTATTTCAAAAAAAACACTCTGGCTACTTTGAGAAGAGTGGATGAGGGAATAAAAACTAGAGGCCAAGCAGCCAAATTGGGAGGCTGTTAGAGTAATCCAGGTGAGAGATGACAATGACTTTGGGATTGTAGTAGTGGAATGGAAAACAAAAATAAACATTTAAGGGGGTTTTAGAAGATGTATGTAAGACTTCATGATTGATTTGAAAAAAGAGAGGGAATCAAAGGTTTCTCCTAGGATTGTGGCCTTAAGCATCTGGGTATATTTACTGAACTGTGGAACTTTGCAGGAGGACCAGGTGTTTTTAGTTTGGGTATTGGGGGGAGGATGTGTTCTACTGCCTGTGGGACCTCAAATGGCATGTCAGGTAAGCATTTGGATAATTAAGTCTGGTGCTTAAAAGGTAAGACTTGGAAACATGATCCAGCATACAGATGATAATTGAAACAAGAATTTCCTAGGGAGCACATGTTGAATGGGAAGAGAATGAATGGAATCCTCCAGGATAGAATCCTGGTGAACTCCCACTTTTTTTTTTTTTTTTTTTTAAAGATTTGATGTATTTATTTGACAGAAACACGGTTAGAGGGGGAACACAAGTAGGGGGAGTAAGAGAGGAAGAAGCAGGCTTCCTGCTGGGTAGGGAGCCTGATGTGGGGCTCAATCCCAGGACTCTTAAGATCATGATCTGAGCTGAAGGCAGACGCCTAACAACTGAGCCACCCAGGTGCTCCGAACTCCAACTTTCAGCTTTTGCATAGTTAAGGGGTATGTGGGTGGATCACTTTGTTAAGCATCCAACTCTTGAGTTGAGCTCAGGTCATGATCCCAGGGATGTGAGATCCAGCCCCACATCTGGCTCCCTGCTTAGCATGGAGTCTGCTTGAGATTGTCTCTCCCTCTGCCCCTCCTGCTCATGGGTACTGTCTCTCAAAGTAAATGATTAAAGTAGCTGTAGTAGGATTGGAAAGGAAACCTATATGGTCTTTAGGAAATAGCCAGTTTCAGAGTTCAGTTTTTCTAACTTCTCATTGTATTTTGCTTCGATATCATTTAATTTCTGTACCAGTTTTTCCAGGACTCTGCACTGTCCAAAAGCATTGCTATTTACTAGCCACATGTGACTGTTTGAATTTAGATTGACTAAAATTGAATAGACTTAACTTTCCTTAGTCACCGTAGTCACGTATGAAGTTCTCAATCACCATAAGTGGCTGCTGACTAAGTACAAATACAGAACTCTTCATAATTATCTTTCAGCCCTGAAGCTTATAAATAGAAGCTGATAGATTATATCACTTGCTTGTTCTTAAGATTGAGCCTGTGTACAATATTCTGTCCCCAAGAACTGGGTGGAAGGTGCCAGATAAGGAATGTTAAGGGCAACTCTTCATAGGTCTTTCCAGTAACCTTAGATGATTGCTTATAGGTTAAATTTGATTCCCTTAAATCTTATCTCTAGAAATGTCACCTAAAGATTAAACCTGTTTTCATTTAAAAAATTCTTTCCATAATCTAATTACTTAGTCAACCTGTTTATGGTGGTTTTTCTCCCTTTTTGCTATTTAACACTTTGTAGTTAATCTTTTGGAATAGATTAAACTTCAGATAACTGGCCAAATTTATACATTTTTTAGAAAGATTTTGAGAGAGCATGGGTGGGGTGGGAAGGAGAGGGAGAAGCAGGAAGCCCAATGCAAAGCTCAATCCCAGGACCCTGGGATCATGACCTGAGCCAAAGGCAGACACTTAACCGACTGAGCCACCCAGGTGCCCCTATACATTTTTTTTTCTTTTAACTCATCTTTGATCAAGACTGTTTACCTGGCCTAGCTAAAAAACTAAATTTTCATGGTCTTAAACCTGCTTGCAAAAGCAGGCCCAGGAAGAGAATGTCTGCATTTGGAGGAGGCATAATTTTAAAATGTAAAAGATTCTGACTTGAACACCTTTATAAAATACAAAAACACTTAGATTAAATTTAAGTGATTAGATTATTGGTTCTTTTTTTTTTTAAAGATTTTATTTATTTATTTGACACAGGGAGAACAAGCAGGCAGAGAGAGAGGAGGAAGCAGGCTCCCTGCTGAGCAGAGAGCCCGATGTGGACCTCGATCCCAAGACCCTGAGATCATGACCTGAGCTGAAAGCAGAGGCTTTAACCCACTGAGCCACCCAGGCAGGCACCCAGATTATTGGTTCTTTAATCACTTCTGCAATGAAATGGTCAATTCTTTTTATTTCAATTGTAGGTACTTGACTTACAGTGCCATATTGGTTTCTGGAGTATAATTCAGTGATTGATCACTTACATACAAGACCCAGTGCCTATAACAAGTGCCCTCCTTAATACCCATCCCCCACCCACCTCCCTTCATCAACCCCCAGTTCTCTATTAAGAGTCCCCAATATATTTACCTGTTTTCCTTATTCTACATGTAAGTGAGATCATACGGGATTTAGCTTTCTCTAATCGACTTCTTTCACTTGGGATAATACACTCTAGCTCTACCCAAGTCATTGCAAATGGCAAGATTTCAATTTTTGATGGCTAAAAAATATTTCATTCTATATATACATTCATCAGTTGGTGGACATTTGGGCTCTCTATAGTTTAGCTATTGTTGGTAATACTTCTTGTCAGTATCGGGGTGCGTGTATCCCTTCGAATCTGTATTTTTTTGTACACTTTGGACTAACACCTGGTAGTGCAATTGCTAGATCATAGGGTAGTTCTATTTTTTTAACTTTTTGCGGAAACTCCATACTGTTTTCCGGAGTGGCTGCACCAGTTTGTATTCTCACAAATAGCAATGAAACTATCAACTCTTAAACTATTGTTTTTAACAGACTTTTTAAATTTGGGTGATAATTTCTCCTTTAAATTATAAGTGCAACAGTGCCTAACGAGAGAGAGAGTGTGTGTGTGTGTGTGTGTGTATATTATAAATATTGCCTTCAAAAATTAGGCATTGTGAATGTCCAAATCTGTTAAAATATTTCACTTTGTTGAATTAACTGTTGGTTACTGACTTCTTTTTGGTAAGAATCTGAATGCTTGGATTTTTTGTTTGTTTTTATTGCTAACTTTGAAAATTAGAAAACCCTAATTTTAATTTATTAGGGAAGGAGTTTTAATGCTCACTGTTGAAGCATCTAGATAGCCATATTTCTTTTTTTTAATTTTAATTTTTTTTCAGTGTTCCAAGATTCATTCCCCATTCCCCACACCCAGTGCTCCATGCAATAGGTGCCCTCAGTACCCACTACCAGGCTCTCCCATCCCCCCACCCCCTCCTTCCAAGTCCCTCAGTTTGTTTCTGTGTCCAAAGTCTCTCTCGTTTCATTTCTCTCCCCAAATTACGCTACTTCCCATTTACTTTCCTCCTCCTACTGTCTTCTATATTACCCCTTATGCACCACAAGTAAGTGAAACCATGTGATACTTGACTTTCTCTACTTGGCTTATTTCACTCAGCATAATCTCTTCCAATCCAGTCCATGTTGCTACAAAAGTTGGATATTCATCCTTTCTGATGGAGGCATAGTATTCCATTGTATATATGTACCACATCTTCTTTATCCA
>PITA01016065.1:0-47741 GCA_004023965.1 Spilogale gracilis | reverse complement strand
TTGATTCTTGCTTAAAACCATCAGGGTGCATAAATAACACCATAGTTTGAGGGTCTAGACAGCCAATAAACAACATAAAAGCACCACCGACCTTTAAGTGTAAAAATCTAACCTGTTAGTTGAGCAGACTCACATCCTCATGAGGACAAGGCATGTACTGTGTCTTTTTCATCTTGGATTCTTAGGACAGAGTCCAGTGTAGATGAAGACTCAGCAATACTTGTTGAATAAATGAATGAACAAAATAAATAAAAGAATAAATTAAAATAGATGTGGGACATGTACAAAAAATGATAACACGGAGAGGAGAAAGGAGGACATCTCATTATCCAAATAAAAATAGTAGTGCCTTCATTATCTCCAATGATACAAAAGATATATAAAGGCCATAGTGCATAGGAGTGCCTAGGTGGCTCAGTTGGTTAAGCCTCTGAGTCTTGATTTTGGCTTGATCTTTGAAGTCATGATCTCATGATCTCAACGAGATCAAGCCCCACATGTGGCTCCACACTGGGCGTGGAAACTACATAAGACTCTTTCTGTCTGCCCTCCCCCATACACACATACAAGCTTTCTTTTTCTGTATCTCTCTCAAAAAAAAAAAAGGTTCATAGTACATAATGTTGACATTTAGCTTATTACATTTTTTGAAATCTAGAACAGTATACTTTCAGGAGACAGAAGATATCTACCCTGACTCAGTTTTAAAAGCCTCCCTTGTAACCTAACAGGGTGTCATTAGGTCTCAACTTACATACATTCAATGATAAAAAGCTACTTGTGACCAGCTGAAATTGTTTAATATACAGAAGTCTTCCCTATCTTGTCTCAGTATCTGCTTTCTAGTCCTGGTTCTACTACTGGAAACCATGTAGAACATTCTAATCTTTCTAGATCGTGATGGGCCACCGAATATTTTAAGACATTTATCATGTTTCCTTGTTCTAATCCCCATCTCTTTATGTTATCCTGTTGTACCATTTCTTTCTATTGATTTCATACCACATGTATATGTATATTAAAACAGGATGGTAACATCGTTAGTGGAAAGTAGCCACAACCATGGTTAGAGGCTTGAGAAGTCCTTTGACAGTACATATTTGGAAATTTGTAGAGACAATATTATGTACTCCTTGATGGAAATCAAGGTTTTCAAATTTCAAAAATCTCCAAATTTCCCATGAGAATAATTTAGGTAAATATCACTTACCTTCTTCCCAGAACAAGGATTCTGCCAGGCATATACGCTCACATTCACATTTTCTTGGGACAATTTTTATATCTTCATGGCCTCCTCTCTCCTATTCTTTTTTTTTTTTTTTAGATTTTATTTATTTGACAGAGAGAAACACAGCCAGAGAGGGAAACAAGCAGGGGGAGTGAGAGAGGGAGAAGCAGGCCTCCTGCCGAGCAAGGAGCCTGATGTGGGACTCGATCCTGGGTCTCCGGGATCATGACCTGAGCCGAAGGCAGTCGCTTAACCAACTGAGCCACCCAGGTGCCCCTCCTCTCTTCTATTCTTGAAACTAGGTTTATATATTCAACAAGGACAACAAAATAATGCAACATGACCCTAAGTGTTTAAGGTGAAACTAACTGAAGAAAAGATAAGCTTCTAGGACTATCCCTCAGCCAGCCAAAAATTCAAGTCTGTCTAAATTTCATTGCTGCATACCCAGATTTTTTTCCCCCATTTTTTCCTCTCATCCTAATCCCCTTTCTCTTGTCTAAAGTTTTCCCATACTCAGTTTTCCATTCTAGGAGAATGAAGAGCCCCACACACCCTACGCTGAATCAGTACTGTTGTGGAAAAACCAATTCAGGCTCAGAATATAAAAACAAGACTTTGCTATTTATACAAATTGCCCTGCAGGAAGTAAGAATCAATGAAAGAAGGGACAGTGCTCCAGTTCCCTAACACTTGTACCGGACAGGCTTTGCTCATACTGAGCACAATATGCAATTTTCCAAGATTCACTTTGTAATCAGTAGAGGAGAGGGTGTGACATGACATTCAGTTAAGAAAAATGAGATATCATAACATTCAATAGAAGAAGAAAGTGCGGGATACGTACAAGAGGACATTGTGGATTTATAAAGGGGTCTCAATATATGTCCAGGGGGATAAAATATTAAAGATTCCTGTTAGTTGAGAATTTTATCCTTTTGAAAATAAGACAAGTGTTTGTAGCTTGTAAATCCTGTTTTTCTCTTCAAAATGGAATAGGCCATGAGTCTCATTTCTAAAGGGCAAACTCATTCCTTTTCCTCTCTCTAGAGGAGAAGACTTCAATGTGCACTACATTTGGATCTGTTTTGTTCATGGTCTCATGCCCCCACCCCACCTTTTGGCCACAGGAGACTTTTAATGTTTTAATGTGGGCAGAGAGTAGTTTCCAACCATCATGACTCAACTAAAGTCCCATTAAATTTTTTTTCTACGTGTTTAATCTGGCAATTTAAAATAAAATTATAATAAGGAATTGCTTCTCTCTTTTAAGAAGTCATTTTTTGCCATTTAGTAGTGAAACATAATTACACAAATTGATGTTAATTTATAACAATGAAACAATAAAATATTGATGAAATAAAAACCTCCAGACACCAGATATGAAAACAGGCATTTAAATCAATTCTTCACACAGCACCAGAGCAATCTTTCTAAAACACTAACCAGTTTGTACTTGCTTAAAACACTTCACTAGCTCCTTGCCATTTGTAAAATAAAGTCCAAACTTGTTTGTATGATAAACTGTTTCCTTCATAGTTGATCCTTGCTTATTACTCATACCCCACCATTCAGATGTGATCTCTTGTTTCATAGTACAGCAATACTAAACTACTCACAGTTCTCCAAATGCACCAGGCTATTTTATGCCTCCTTGCTTGTATGTTTATCATTCTAATGGAATTCCCTTCTGTAATATCCACACAGTAAAATCCCATTCATCCTTCACAATCCAGCCCAGATTTTACCTACTCCAAAAAATCTTTGTATTGGTGCTTCGCTAAATGAATCTATCACTCTTTCCTCTCTCTGATACTTTGGCCCTTCATTCATATCTCTATTGTCTTCTTTAGACACAATGTCTTGTAGACTCTTGGGGAAAAAACTAATTTTTGTGTCACAGTACATAGGATACACTATAGATGCAAGCACTCTATAAAAATTTTGAGACTTGAGCCTCATAGTAATCTTCCAAAGTGTGCAAAATAAATATTTTTATATCATTAATACAGAACAGCTAGTAAGTGGAAGTGCTAGAATCAGAACCTAAGATTTTTGACTCCTACATTGCCAAATGCCAAATACTGCCTACTTTGACCATAAAAAAATTCACTCTCAGAGACTCTTCTGGTCAGATAGCCTTATGAAAAGGATCCCTCTGGAATGAATTTCTAATTATGCTGAGGGAATGAAGCCACAGGAAAGAGTACATGCCACATACTGTTTATATAAAATTCTAGAACAGTGGGTCTCAAGCAGGGTCAGTTTTGCCCCCCCCCCCAAGGGGCATTTGGCAATATCTGATGACATTTTTGTTTGTTTGTTGCAAGTGGGGTCAGGGTGCTACACACATTTGGTGGACAGAGACAAAGGATGCTGATTAACCTCCTGCAATGCACATGACAGTCTTCTACAAAAAGAATTATCTGCTCCCAAATATCAAAAGCACTGAGGCTGAGATTGAGGTTGTCTACTGTAGAAAATGCAAGCTAATCTAGTTAGAGAAAGGAAATTAGCAGTTGTTTAGGGATAAGGAGACAAACAAGGGTTGGAGGAAGAGATTACAAAATACCACCAGGTAAGTCTCAGGGGTGAGGGATACATTCACTATATTTATATTAGTGATCATTTCACCTGTGAACCTATGTTTACACTAATGAATTTGTATATTTAAACATTACTTATCTAGTATGCCTCAATAAAGCTGTTCCTTAAAAAAGTTTAAAAAGTGTCAGAATAAAAATGAGGAAAAGTCTTCTCCCCCATTGTACAAGGGTTAGTCTGTGTGACCAATGAAATAGAGACATTATGGTATGTCACTTCCAAGATTAATTATAAGAAGCACTTTGCCTTCTATCTTGGCCTCTCTCTCTCACTGTCTTTGATGTGCACCACAGAGTAAGCCAGTTGCAATGTCATGGCCAGCCTTGTAGAGAAGACCATGTGGTAAGAAACTGAGGCTGGTGACCAATAGCCAGCAAGAAACCGAGGCCTGCCAACAGCCATGTGCATGAGGCTTTTCCAACGCCAGTCAAGTCTCCAGATGACAACTACAACCTCACAAGAGGTCCTGAGCCTGAACCACTCAGGTAATCCACTTCCTGAATTCCTGACCCTCATAAACTGAATGATATAATAAGTATTTGTTGTTTCAAGCCAATAAGTTGTGGAATAATCTGTTGTACAGTAAGAAGTAACTACTACACTAACCTGCTCCTCAAACATGGGAGTTAGACATAAGCTTATATTCAGTATGTATATCTTAGGATGCTCATACCCCAACCTAATAGCTACTTTTAGAATGACATCCCAGAACCTACAAATGATCCAATATGCTCTTTGGACAATGTAAATAAAGCAAAAGGATGTAGAGTGGTCACGAGAGCAGACATAATCCAATCTGGTCTCTCTGGGTCTGTAAAAAGGCTCTGGGAAAAAATGAACATCTCTCTAACCTAGAACAATTACCGGAAGCTGGTTGGGAAGCACAGTTTGGAGACCTTAACAGAATTCTTTCTTACCAAGAGAGTAAGGGCTAGAATGTGATTCACAAATTAAGAAAAGACTTAACAGTCAAACAATTCACTTAAAATCTGCACCATTAAACCCACAGCTCTAAATAGAAAAAAGACATTGTCTCCAGAAGATCCTAGTTAAAATGCCACATGGCAGAAGAGCAAGAGCCCTCTTCCATTAATATTATGGCAGAAGAGGGGTTGATTAACAGTGTTCAGTTAATTTTTTTTTAAGGCACAAAGAGAAGAGAAAAAAAAGTAAAGTAGGTACTAAGGTTGTTTCAACTAGAGTGCTATCAGGAGCTGTTGATTAAAAAATAAACAACAATAACAATAACAAAACCGCAAAAGTGATTCACAAGCTTAGCTGCATATGGGAATTACACAGGGGGTTTTAAAAAATACTGATGTGGCCAATACACACTAGATCTATTGCTTTGGTATCATTGAGGATGAGAAGCAGTCAGTCTTGTTATTTTTAAAAGCTCCCTGGATGATTCCAATATGTAACCACATTTAAGAACCACTGAGCTGTGGGGTATGACACATCCAAGAAGAACACTGAAAGAGCAAGAAAAGCAAGAAAAACAGACCACTGAATTCAATACATTTGGCCCATCCCTTTTAAAGGATGACCTAAAAGTTCTAGCTGCCACTCTTTACTGGACAACAAATTCATAAGCTATCTCAGTATTATATTCCTCATTTTTCACAGCACCAACCATGTTGTTAACATTCTATAAATGTTAAATAATAATAACGGTTTGCTGTCAGATTTCTCTTTGTAGTTGTCATTACTGTAGCCCTGGATTGCAGGCAAGGGGTTTTGTTCTGTAAGTTCCAATTATTTGGACATCACAGTACTGGTCAAATCATAGTCTACCACAGACCCCAGGGCAACGAAGGTACAAATGGAGTGTCCACAGAAGCAGTTCCTGGAATGTTACCTTAATTTTTCCTATAGCTACGTGGTTCCATTGGCTTTCTAGAAAAATCTGGGTTTCTATCTCTCCTCTCTCATTTGTAGCCATCCTAGATTTCTCCCCATTGTTAAGATGTGCCATGACCTGGACCCAAAATCCAGCAGACTATCTCCCAGAGAATTGGCCCTGCGGCTCTTCTCCCTCTTCACAAAACATTTCCAAAACCACCTGCTATCAACATTTTGGGTAGTTGTTATAAAAGGAACACTGAAGTATGTTAAGTCTGGGGAACCCTCCAGGTGTTGTTAAGGAATAAACAATTAAGGGTCAAAGCCTTATGAAAATTACATTTCCAATGTCATACCAAATGACCTTTAATTGCGAGTAGTTAAGAATTATTCCATGTCCAGGCTCTCATGTGTCTATCTAGTATCTTTACATTACAAAATCCAAGCTTCTGCTTTGTTTTAATAATGTCTTTAAGCTTCCACTGGGAATTTCTTCAATACACAAAGATGTTAATTGGTGAGCAAGAAAAGTATTTGAAGGACTTCATGACCTACAAGTATTCTTTGGGAGAGTTAAATTTTTATTTAATATATGAAAGAATCTCCTCTTAGAGAAAACCTGTAGCCATAGTTCTATCAGCATGTGGCTATCATATGTTCTAGAATTATGAACAAGAGTTTCCTCTGTCAGAGGTAACATTCCAAGACAACTTAATGAAGAAAGTAAGGCAAGAGAAATGCAATTCTCTTGTGAATGTAAACACTTAATTCAATGAATTACACAGTAGACAAAAGAAAAAGAAATGAAAATGCAAACAAGATTCTAGCTCTTCATTTATATGAGAAATATTATTTTATTTATTTGTATGCATACATGCATGTGCACGTGCACACACACACACACACACACACACACACAGACTCAAAGTTTCAAGTTTTCTTCTTTTCTAATCTAGACATCAGAGAAGTTCAAGAATGTAATTTCTTTTCTTAGTGAAAAGGACTTTTACCGTATTAATACCACTCATTATTATACAGAGCCCATTGAGAAGAGGTAAGGGTGTATTATAAAGCAGTGTTAATGTTTGGGGTAATTTGTGTGCCTGAAGTTCCCTATTATAATACTTTGAACATGAAAGGTGCAATTATTATGTAGCAGTAAAGAACAATAACATTGAAGGCTTACTTGTTCATTACCTGGGTTTCAGGTACATTTTTATTTGCTTTGTGTAACTATGTGATGGAACTTTGGCACATGAAAGCACAATGACATATATGCAAGGATTTTGATGATAGCATTCTTTGTACCTACAAATACCTGGAAAAAAATGAAATATCTATCAATAGGAAATATTTTAAATAAATTAGGCTATATCTATTCAGTAGAATACTGGGCAGCTGTTCAAACAATGTGATGATTTATGAAATTCTCTTGAACAGATATAATTATAGGAAAGTAAAAAGTGTAGTTTAGTATGTATAACATGCAATCATTTATGGGACTAAAAGAAGATTAGACATATATATTTAACTCATATATGCATAGACCGATAAGTAAAAATAGCAATAGTTACTATAGAGAAGAGTAAAAGAGTAGGAAATTCTAGGGCCAGAAAGGAGAATTTTTTTACCTTTTCGTCCTGGGTTGTATGTTGTTCATACTTTTCTTTAAAAGATTTTAACATACACAATGTGACTTATATGTGCACATTCAATATTTTTAGCTTATTCCTGTACCTGAGAAGGGTATAGGATTCCTTAGCATTTAAATAATTATTAATAATAATTAGTTTTTAAAAGTGCTAATCAAAAGCTCACAGTCCATAAATAGGCTGATATAATCATATCATTAGTCTTGTTTTCTGATCAATAGCAAAGGTCATATTAGTTTTAAAAATAGATTATATTGATTTATTCATGATTTAACAAGTATGTATTGAGCAACTATGTGAAAACAAGTATTTTTACACTTTATATCAATAAACAAAACAAAGATTTGTATTTCTCTAGTGATCTAATACAGTTTTTTGAGATTGTTTTCATTAATAATGTTAACAGGGTTTGACTTATTTTTCCAGCTAGGATGGGTTAAATGGTATCTGACTGTCCCCTCAATACAATTAAGTAATTGACTGCAGACACACAAAATAAACAGGAAGCCTAGGAAAAACAGGGAGTCCAGGGAAACAAATAAAATGATTCCTATGAGTTGCCCTGGTTTTCTGTTTAGAGGCACTTTCCAGAAAGTAGCACAGAAATTGGGACCTTAAACAAATCACAGCGCTCTTGCTGATCAGAGCCAGGGAGGAGCTGAAATTTCCAGGAAAGAATAGTGGAGAGGAGAGTGCTACACAAGAAATCTGCACTGGCAGCCTCCTGAATCAGAAAAACTAAGGGTGACTGTAAGCTGAATAATTCTCTATGCTCACACAGGACTAGGACATAGCCACAACTCCAAACAGACAATGTGGAGACTTCACTGAAGCTTTGGTACATTCAAGAAACCCAAGAAGGGCCATGCCTTAATAATGAGGTTCAACTATTGTAAATGGGATCAATTCCTTGATTTCTCTTTCTGCTGCTTCATTACTGGTGTATAGAAATGCAACAGATTTCTGTGCATTGATTTTATATCCTGTGACTTTACTGAATCTCTGTATCAGCCCTAGTAATTTTCTTGGTGGAGTCTTTTGGGTTTTCTATATAGAGTATCATGTCATTGCCCATCTGAATGTCTTTTATTTCTTTTTGTTGTCTGTTTGTTTAAACTAGGACATCCAGTGCTATGTTGAACACAAGTGATGAGAATGGACCTCCCTTTCCTGTTCCTGACTTTAGGGGAAAAGTTCTCAGTTATTCCCCATTGAGGATGACATTTGCTATGGGTCCTTCATATATTACCTTTATGATACTAAGGTATGTTCTTTCTATCCCTACTTTCTTGGGGAATTTTATCAAGAAAGGGTATTATAGTTTGCCAAATGTTTTTTCTGCATCTATTGAGAGGATTATACGGTGGTTCTCCTTTTTTATTATTAATGTCATGTATTATGTTGATTAATTTGAGGATGTTGAACCACCCTTGGTGCCCAGGAATAAATCCCACTTGGTCATGGTGAATCATCTTTTTAATGTACTTTTGGATCTGATTGGCTAGTATCTTGTTGAGAATTTTTACATCCACGTTCTTTTTGGGGATAGAGGTAATACTGGCCTCATAGAATGAGTCTAGAAGTTTTCCTTTCATTTCTATTTTTTGAAACAGCTTCAGAAGAATAGGTATTAATTTTTTAAATGTTTGGTAGAATTCCCCTGGGAAGCCATCTGACCCTGGACTCTTGTTGGGAGACTTGATTACAGATTCAATTTCCTTGCTGATTAGGGGTCTGGTCAGGTTTTCTACTTCTTCCTGTTTCAGTTTCAGTAGTTTATGTGTGTCTAGGAATTTATCCATTTCTTCCATATGTGGGATTATTCAGCCATCAAAAAGAATGAAATCTTGCCATTTACAACAATGTGGATGGAACTAGAGGGTACTATGCTAAGCAAAATAAGTCAGTCAGAGAAAGACAAATATCATATGATTTCACTCATATGTAGAATTTAAGAAACAAAACTGATGAACATGGGGTAAGGGAAGGAAAAATAAAATAAGATAAAAACAGAGAGGGAAGCAAACCATAAGAATCCCTTAGCTATGGGAAACAAACTCAGAGTTGCTGGAGGGGGGTGGGTGGGAGGAAGATATCACTGGGTGATGCACATTAAGGAGGGCACTTGATGTAATGAGCATGGGTATTAAATGAAACTGATAAATCACTAAATTATACCCTGAAACTAATAATACATGCTATGTTAACTTGAGTTTAAACAAAATTTAAAATAATAACAATGAGGTTAAACTAATCTTACAGTAAAGACTACAATAAATCACTTTAACAAAGCTTAAAAACAAGCCTCAAAACTATCACACTATCTCATCTGCCTGAAAAAAAATAAAATTAAACATTCTTTCTAAAAAAAGACAATAAAATCCTGATCCTCAATAATGCAATATTACCTTGTCTGCCATACCATCAAAAATTACTAGACATGTAAAAAAATTGTGATCCATAACCAGCAAAAAACCCAAAAATGAACAAACGAATAAGTCACCGAATGTCAGAGTAAGCAAATTAGGATGCAAAAACTTTAAAAGAGATATGATAAATATGTTCTAAGATTTAAAGAAAACCATAAACAAAATGAAGAAACAAAACCTATAATATGAACTTCCAAAAATAAAAAGTACTGCATCTGAAATAAGTTTACAGTATTTATTTAATATCAAATTAAACACACAGTAACTTGAAGATACAGCAAAAGAAACCATCCAAATTGAATCACAGAAAAACAGAAAGAAAAAAAAATAGCAGTTACTTATGGAATAGTACTGACAGTTCTAATATATGTGAAATTAAGTATTGAAATTCAGTAAGAAAGAAGAGAATAAGATATTAATGAACAATTTTTTTTTCAAATTTGTTGAAAACTCTGAACTTATAGAGGTCCAATAGCTCAACAAACCCCAAGCAGGAGCATTATAATCAAATTGATGGAAAGCAGTGATGAAGACAGTCTTAGAAAACAGTCAGAGAAAGAAGACACATTACTTAAAGAAAAACGAAGGGAGAATCTTATTAATTGTCAGAAAAAACTGAAGCCAAAAAGACAATAGGATAGCACCTTTAAAATGAAGGGGAAAAAAACTATCAATCTAAAATTCTATACTCAGTGAAATTATACTTTAAAGACAAGGGAAAATAAGGGATTTTATTTGACAACAAAAGAGAGAGAAATGTCACAATTAAAGGAAATTCTTCAAAATAAAAGGACACCTCACAGAATCTCAAGTCTATATAATAGAATGAAGAGAGCTAGACATGGCTAATATATAAATGATATGTGATTTGTATTTTCCAATTTTAATTTATTAAAAATAAATACATTGTGAGGTTTATAACATGAAGAAATATGATAACAAAAGGAACAGGAGGGAGAAATAGAAATACATTGTTAAATATTCTTATGTATAAAGCAGTATATTAAGGCAGATATGCTAAGTTAAAATAAAGATATTATAAATATGAATAGCCAATAAAAAATTCAAAAAGAGATAAATCCAAAAAGTTAACTATAATGATAAAATGAAATAACTAATCTATTATTCCTATATTTATATAACATATGAAGGTATATATATATATGTGAAGAAATGTCCGAAGAGTCCAAATTGTGTTGTGTTGTTCATGGTATCTGTCATCTCCACAAATATGTGTGATTTTTGTGTATGATTTCTTTTCTCTTTCTAAATATCCTCTTTTATCCCTAGTTTTGTACTTGGAATTTAGTGTTATTTTTTTCTTAAAGAGGGCTCTTAGAATATGTAAGCTTTAGTCCGCATAAGACCTCAAGTGCTCAGAGGGCCTTTTAGAACAAAGAGCTGTTTCTCCCTCCCATTTTCAAAACAGGCTGTCTAACTGTTTTTGTGACTTCCTTGTTAATTAAAGTTTTTTATATGTGACATAACGGGTCTAAAACTTGTTTTTAATGTAATATACTACCCAGTAAGGAGGTTGTTGGGGAGGAAACCAAAGCAGAGTAGCCATACAATTTATCACCCAAGTAGGATACTTTGAAGAGTGCTCAACTACTAACTGAGTGGGACACTGAGACAACAAAACAAATAGCCTGGTCCAAGCAAACTGAACCAGCACCCCCTTGGCTCCTTTAACTATTGGTTGCTACAAAAAGTCTCCAAAAGAACTTTTTAAAAAAAATAATTCATTTTCTTTTATTTTTTCAGTTTAACAGACTGAATGGGATTAGGTTGGTTTATAAGTTAAAATTTATATGTGCATGTATATGCACATGAATTTATATATGTACATGTATAGTTATATGCATCTGCATGTATGTGTATCTGCACACATATGCCTATGTCTATACAATGTATGCATGTGTATCTGCATTGTATAGACATAGGCATATGTGTGCAGATACACATACCTGTATCACATGCTTTACACATTCAAACTGTTTTGTGTACATGCATATGTGTATATGTACACATATACATCTATATACATATGTATGCGTGTGTGTATATACATACAGTTGCATATATATTTTAATTTTTCAAAAATAAAGAAACTGTTCATTTTTTTTAATGACTTGATCATCATTTCAGTAATGTCCTCTCTGGAACAATTTAAGATGTGTTTTTAGTGTGACTTTGTACTCAAGAGACATAGATACCCAAAAAACAAAATTAGGGACTTTTTTAAGGAAGAATAGTTCTATAACTTGCACTATTGGTCTTACTTAGGAGAGCCAGTTCTCCATTATTAGCCCAGTAGGAGAACTACAGACACCAATGTGTACTCCATCAAGGCAGAGGTGTGAGTGGGTGATAAAGGAGATATCTAAAGGGCTCTAAAAGCAAGAGCTACATTAGGTGTTTCTGGCTGTCTATTCTCTCTGTATCCCATCCCCAAATCTCCCTCTTTCTATGCAACTATCCCCAAAAGAATATGCCTTCAGGAGTAGCATCGCATGAAATAAGGAAACATGGCTACAATTCTCACACTCTTGTATTCAGAAAAATTTCCTCAGATTCTGGAATTCCTCAGATATTGCCATAAAAATCATCAAAATATTGGCATATGGTTTTTAAGTTTCTGAAAATCTCAACTATTACCAACTGACTCTGTGTCTATTTCCTATCTGAAAAGGAACTTATCATCTCACATTTCCCAAAACAGTCGCAAAGGGGCTTTTATAATTAAAGAGGTTCTTGACACACATGTCAGTCAACACGTTTCCAAATGCAAAGTGATAGCAGAGTCATTAGGAGAAAATATACACTTGGTGTGACTTCATATTCGAGTGGCTTTTCAGTTTCTCATTTGATGGTATGTTAGAGGCAGTGAAAAGTGAAGATGTGCAACACAGAGAAAACAAAACTGCCCAATCCTTACTGTCCATGATTAAATCAGCATTTACATTAGTAACGGTTAAAAAATGGAATATTTTAGGGCCACCTGGTTGGTTCAGTGGGTGGAGCATGCCACTTTTCATCTTGGAGTTGTGAGTTTGAACTCCACATTGGATGTGGAGATTACTTAAAAATAAAATATTTAGGGGCACCTGGGTAGTTCAGTCAGTTAAGTGTCTGATTGGATATTTTCTCAGGTTATGATCTCAGGGTCCTGGGATTGAGCCCACATCAGGCTCTGTACTCAGCATAGAGTCTGCTTTTCCCTCTCCCTCTGTTTCTCCTGCTGTTTGCTCTCTCTCTCTCTCTATCTCTCTCTCTCAAATAAATAAATAAATAATAATAAAACCTCTTAACAAAATAAAAATAAAAAAATAATTTTAAAAAATACTTTTGTGCCTGTGTCATGAAGAATAAAGTCAAAAACAATTCAGTTTTAATAGAAGTTGGAATGTAGTCAATAACTGTATGGAGTTTTTTTGGAGGCTTCAGTAAAAATGGTATTGGATTTATCTTCTGTTTTTTCAATACTTTTAATATTCTGTACCAAGTGTAGTTGTCATTGTCCCCATTACCATCATCAACCACAACCCTGAAGGGAAATTTCCTATGGAATGAATGGATGAATGAAAGGATCACAGAAGTTTAGGGAACTGAAAGCTGCCTATTGGCTCTTGTGGATCAGTACAGAGCCTGGATTTTGACTGTGACTCTTTCACAAGGTCCCTTGGTGTTCCTTCACTCTCTTCTGCACCTCGTCTTTTTTCTTATTCCCTTTTTTCTCTTTGTCTTCATTTCCTTTATCTTAGGTAAACAAAATTAAGTTAATGGTGCTCTGCTTATGGCACACCATCATCCCTAGTTTATTCACTTTACTTTATTTTATCATATTATCTGTCTGCTTTCTTTCTCTGTCCACATCAAATTCCCTGTCCTGATCTCTAGATACCTACTTCACTATATTTAAAGTAGCCCCTATTATACTGTCCTCATGTGTATTAGACAAATATGCATCCTTAAAATGTTGTTTCTACAAAATTTCACAAATGATACTAGATTTAGATTAATCTCAATGTATTAGCTTTTGGTTTTTTTTTTACTTATACTTTTCTAGAGTTCTAAATATATTGTTATTTGTTGATCTAGCTGATTAATTCTGACAGCAATATGATAATGTACTATGTGGTTCTACCACATTTAGGTCCCATTCCCTTAGAGACTGACATCTATCAAGAATAAAATTTTGCCCAATAAAAAGGCTGCTGTGAGCTTCCTCAAACATGTCTCCTTAGAGGTCTGTGCCAGAGTTTCTTTGAGGTATATACACAGGAATGGGCTTGTGAGCTCTAAAGGTACATCCATACTTAATGTCATGAAGCACTGTCAGGATCGATACTCCTCAAATAACTATACACAAATTCTTGTCGCCATGGGATTCATATCTTCAGTGTGACGGTCTCACTTTAGATGTTTGGCAAAATTAATGTTGTTCATAAATGTAATTTGCATTTCTCTAATTATTAAAAAAATGAATATCTCTTTATATACTTCTTAGCCATTTAATTTCCCTGTCTCTGAATTACCTATTCCTTGTTTTTGCCCAATTTTCTATTGGGTTTTCTTTTTTCTCTATGAATTTACAGACGTGTCCTGTATGTTCTGAGTATCAATCCCTTCCTATATTGCAGAAATTGCAAATACCTTGTCTTAATCTAGCATCATATTTTAAATTGTTTATGGCAAATTTTGTTTGACAAAAAGGTTAGTTTGTGATAAAATTCAAATACATGAAGTTTTACCTGATGGTTTGTGCTTTGTCCTTCCATGACCCAAGGTCATAAATATATTTTCGTATATTGTATTATATTTAGCTTTATAATTTTATCTTTATCAGTCTAAATCTTTTACTCATCTGAGGTCCATATAGTATTGGTGACCCAGTTTTATTTTTTTCTCTCCATTGAGAAATAGTTTATCCAAGATCATCTATTAATAATCTATCCTATACCTACTGATTTATAATGCTCTATTATATCCCAAATTCCCATATATGTATGGGTTTATTTTGGGGTTCTTTATATTCTTTCATTAGTAAATTCTCTTTTCCTGTGCCAGTACCATCTTGTTTTTCTTTCTTTGTAACATATCCCAGTATTTGATAAGAGTTTATGTCTATTCATGGACTTTTATTTTTTTCATCTAAATTTTGGAAAACCATATTCTCAAAGTTTATCACAGAATCCTTTAGTAACTCTAGCTGGAATTTCATTGAGTTTAAGATTAATTTGGGGGGAGAAATAAATCTTTACTATCTTATATGACATCATCCTTGAGCATACTAAATCTCCTGACTTAACTTATTAAATTTTCTTTTACTTACTTATAACTTTAAAAAAATTATTCCACTTGAAGATCTTGTACATTCTATTAGGATTATTGAACATTTTATAATTTCTATTGTTATAATGAAAGATATTTTATTATACGTTCTAATTAGTTTTTATTATATTTTGCAGGAGAATGCTATTGACTTCTGTATGTGAAACTTGTATCCACTATTTCTGATTTAAGTCTTTTCTCTCATCCATTAACTTTTTTTTTCTTTCTGGGGTTTCTGGGGTGCATGGGTGGCTCAGTCAGTTGAGTGTCCAATTCTTGATTTCAGCTCTGGTCATGACCTTAGGATCATGAGATTAGCCCTGACTCCACATTAGGTTCTGTGCTTGGTGGAGACTCTGCTTGAGATTCTCTCTCCCTCAGTTCCTCCCTCTACTCATGTTCTCTCTTGCTCTTTCTCTAAAATAAATTAATAAATACTTTTTATTTTTATAGAGTTATTGACATTTCTATCTCTAGCCTTCATATTTCTTAATTTTTCTTTCATTCTTCTCATTTTTTACCCTTTTATGATGCCTTCACAGACTCCCTCAATCTGATTTTCCAATTTATTATTATTACTTCAGCTGCATTCATTCTTCACTTCATCCACTGAGTTACTTCATTAGCTCAAATTTAAACTGATGTCCACTGGGTAACTGCTGCCATGTAGTATAAAAGAATCACCCAGGTGATCTCTGCCCAAATTCCTGATGCACAACATTGTGTGATAATAAAATATATTCTTAAAGATTTCATAAGTTTGACACAGTTTGTTACACAACTGATAACCAGCTCATCATGAGATGGTGGTAAATAAAGTTGTTTCTTTGAGAGACAGACTAATCAAATTCCATTGTATATTTTGCAAAGAAAATTAAAATAACCTAAAGCTTATTTAATATAGATTTTAAAAATAAAATAAAAACCTGGTCCATGAAGATGATATCATCTGGGCTCTAACCTCTAAATAGTGTCACAAGAGTCATAGCATTGTTCCCATGAACCTTGCACATCATTAAACTTATCTGTGTGGACCATTTGGGGGGCACTTCTGTTCTTAGTGTTATGGCCTATTTATTAACTGAAGTAGCTAGTCTCATTATGAATACATCAAAATGTGCTTTTGTTTGCTTTTGGATTCTCAGAGTGATTCTTAAAACACCTTTTTGATATGCTACAATCCTCTAAAGAGGACAGAGACTATCAATTCAAAAAAATATTAGGTAGCAAAAAGAATAACTAACTATCTTCTTTGTTATTAGTTGACAGTCCACATATAGAGGTCAGACAATGGATTGTCATTTGTCAATAGGCCCCGCCAAACAAGACAGCCTACTACTGACCTTGGAGAAAACAAACATATATTTACCTTTAATTTGCCTGGATTATATAACCTTCAAAAACCAGTTGCCCAGGAAAGAGCAGGGATGTGAGGAAAGGTGGGGGTGGAGTTAAATATGCTCTGCCCACTGTACTCTGTGGAAGGAGTAGAAAGGTCTTGGAGAACTTTGGTGTTTTCTTTCTCTACTTAACCTCAGTTTCCTCATCCATGAAAGGAAGATAATAATACCTATTCTCAGGGCCAATGTGACAACTCAGTGACAATTTATATCTAAACTGCCAAAGAAGCACTAAATAAATGGTAACTGCCACTTTTATTGTTACCAACATCACCATTAGTAATAAGAGAGGATGAATTTCAGCCATTCAGAGCAGAGTTAAAACCTAGAGAGACCATCAAAAGAAAATCTTTTGTCAAGATGTCACTCCTATACCAGTGAAGTTATAGATCATCCAGAAAAACACCAGAAATACCATGACTAAGTCACTTGGAGGCACCAGACCAGAATGCAGGAAGTCAACTTAGTATTTAAATGGAGTCTAGAGGATGAAGAGCTTCTAGAGATTTGACTTGGATAGCCTGTCCCTCTATCTCTGATGTTTTGAAAGTGCAATTTACCTTGATTAATAATTACTATAGTATTCAAGAGCAGGGACATCATTTTGGTGAAGGGCTAATAAAAATAATGGGAGGGAGAAATGTTGTCTCCAAGAGCTCCTCTTGAGGAGAGCAGTCACTTTGGAAAGAATACTTGATAAGGGCAGCAGACACTGATAGTGCTCAGCCTAAAGCTTTGTGGATCCTTTTTCCTGTTTCTTTGTGCTCTTCTGTGCAATTTCAAAGTGTACTTGCCTCTCAGGGCCCACAGTGGTACCTTTCGTTTGTTGGATGGACCTCAGTCAACAGAAGACCTTAGCCTGCACATATACAGAGCCTCAAGTAGGTGAGAGTCTATTACCCTTCAAGGTGGCCCTTGGCCAATGATTTATGGTACCAGAAACATGGAAGCCCAGCCTTCTTGCCTCAAGGTACAAACTATGAGGTATAATTTATACTCGATAGGACCAGATCCAGTCTAAGACTTCGCCTGTGGTTCCACCCTTGCCTGGCTTTTTCCCTTTTTGTGTTCTACTCTCCTCACTCTTTTTCTCATTTCCCCTGGGAACACCTTAAATAAATTACTTACACTAAAATTTTCATCTAGTTGCTCTGGGTGGCTCAGCCAGTTAAGCTGCCTTCAGCTCAGGTCATGATCTCAGGGTCCTGAGATCGAGCCCCACATCGGGCTCCCTGCTCAGCAGGGTGTCTGCTTCACCCTCTCACTCTCCTTCTATGCTCTCCTCTTTCTCTCTCTCTCAAAGAAATAAAATCTTTAAAAGAATTTTTTTTTAATTTTCATCTAAGGGTTTGCCTCTGGGAACGCAATCTGTCAATGAGCCACTTAGGTACTGGCTGCAACCCCAAAGGCATGCATAAGTAACAAAAGATACTTGCTATCTGCCTTCTAAAAATGGCAGGTCCTATTAATCAGAAGGCTCTGTGTTTCAGTGGATTTGAAAATAGAAATTGAGTAGTAGCTGCTGAGACAGAACTGGTGATTCATGTTAGAGAGACACTCCCCACCACCACCACACACACATATACAAATAATCTCCCCCATGAAATGTCAAGTCATGTCTATGTCACACTCTAAGATGTTCACACACAAGTGGATTCTTCTGAAGAATTGGGCCAAGTGCTGAGGTCTTCACTGGGATGGGCAAAAAGCAAAAACAGAAATTGTCCTTGTACACCTACACAGGACCAGAGAATTAGGGTACATTTCTCTACAGTTACACATAAGAGACAAGATTTTAAGCTGTGATCGACAACACGGAATGGAAAAAATAACAGTAATACTATTAGCTTAATCCTAACCTAACTGTTCTCTTTCATCAACCCTTTAGCAATCCACTTTTCTCATTTTCACCAAGCTCCACTCTTCTCCCTTTTGCATTATCCTCCCTTTTTTTCATCTGGCCAATTCAAATAATGTAGATATACTAACATTTCAAAATGCTTAAACTATTTGTGCCAAGTTTCACATTCCTTATCAAAAGTCTAACATAATTAAAACATTTTCTTTCCTCCTTCCTTCAGTGATCAAACACTATGCTCTAACCTGTCAACTCTTTGGCAGCTCTTTTCTTGTCTTTCCATGTCTCCATCCTTTGGGTGTCCTCCTATCTCTCTATAATTGAAGGCTGATGTAATCTTGAAAGAATATGCACTCTCTATTTTCAGAGACTTTGTCATCAATGCAGCTATCTGGCATCCTATTATTACCCATCTCTGTCAGTTTATAGAAAAACACAAACCTTTGGTGACATTATGCAAATGTATAACCTTCCCTGGAGACTTTTTGCTTGGATCTCAATATGTAGGCTGCATTGAAATAACACATTGTCCATTTAGACAGCTGTAACCTACTCTAATGTGTGTCAGAAAAACAAAGAAAAATTATCTTGATCTCATCTGCTAAGGGAATCTATAATTTCTAGAGTGAAGTAATAGCCTAGACCAAAAGGCCCACAAGGAAAAATGGCTCTGGAATATCATAATCCAAGCCATCCAAGTGAATCCCTCAATAGAGATATAATTTCAAATTAATTGAAAAGAGGTGCCTGTTCAAGGTTCAGTTGGACAAGACAGCAACATTTGATCTTGGGTCATAAGTTCAAGCATCACATTTGGATAGAGATTACTTAAATGAATAAAGAAAGAAAAAAAAGGAAAGGAAAGGAAAGGAAAGGAAAGGAAAGGAAAGGAAAGGAAAGGAAAGGAAAGGAAAGGAAAGGAAAAGAAAGAAAGAAAGAAAGAAAGAAAGAAAGAAAGAAAGAAAGAGAGAAAGAAAGAAAGAGAGAAAGAAAGAAAATGGAAGGAAGGAAGGAATGAACGAATGAATGAACAAACAAACAAACGAACAAACTTTGTTTTCCTTCAGCTCAGGTCATGATCCCGGAGTCTGGGGATCAAACCCCACATCGGGCTCCCTGCTTGGTGGAAAGCCTGCTTCTCCCTCTCTCACTCCCCCACTTGTGTTCCCTCTCTAGCTGTGTTTCTCTCTGTTAAATAAATAAATAAAATCTTCAAAAAAAATTCATTGAGCAAGATTGCCTTTTCTGGTACTCTAATAGGCAATGTAGGCTTTTCATGATCCATACAATATCCAAAGAGAAAGGAAAACAGAAGAAATCCACTCTTCCCATTTTAATCAAATTTCACTCTCTTCTCTTTTCTCCTCTCCCTTAGGCTTATCAGTCCAATGCAATTTCAAGATATCAAAGCATATAAACTATTGTCCTTCTCTATGATTGCTCCTCTTGGCCATTTTAGCCACCAGTATCCTTTGTTTCCCCTTTTATTCCTTATTCCTTACACTCAACAAATACTTCTTTTTTTTTTTTTTATTGTTACTTAAATTTTTTCTCCCAGTGTTCCAAGATTCATTCCCCATTCCCCACACCCAGTGCTCCACGCTTTAGGTCAACAAATACTTCTTAACAATTAACTGCTCTCAAACACTTAGTAAGTCCTGGGAAAAATATGACACAATCACCAAGGACTGGTTCTCAAAGAGCTTACTTCCTAGTAGAACTAAGATCTGAAATCAGTGAGAGTTCACACACTGTTTTGATAACCAGAAGTGTTTCAAGAAGGTAGCATTTATAAGTGAAGATAGAGAAGAAAATTATAATAACTTTCTTGTTGCCACTGTAACAAATTACCACAAACTTAGTGGCTTAAACAGCACAAATTTACTCTTGTACAGTTCTGGATGTCAGAAGTCTAATGTAAATTTTAGGGAGCAAAAAATAAATGTGTCAGCAGGGCTGATATATTTTAGAAGTTCCATGGGAGAATCCAATCTTCACATCATCCAGCTCCTAAAGATTACCTAGCATTCCTTAACTCAGAACCACTTCACTCCCATCTCTGCTTCTCTCTTCATATCACCTTCTCCCAATATGATCTCCCATATCTCTTCCAGGGATCCTTGTGATTACATCAGGCCCAACTGGGTAATAATAAATATAATAATCTCCCCTTCTCAAGACCCTTAACTAAATCACAGCTATAAGTCCCCCTTTTGCTATGTAAGGTAATATAGTCCTTACCGATTCCATGGATTAAGGAATGACCATGCCCAAGAGAGGACATTATTTAGCCAACCCCAAAGGTGTTGTAGGTCATGAAAGTTTTCTTTTTTTAATATTTTATTTATTTATTGAGAGAGAGAAAGAGTGAGTGAGAGAGACCATGAGAGGGGAGAAGGTCAGAGGAAGAAGACTCCCCCCCGTGGATCTGGGAGCCTGATGCGGGACTCAATCCTGGGACTCCAGGATCATGACCTGAGTTAAAGGCAGTGGCTTAACCAACTGAGCCACCAAGGTGCCCCAGTCATGAAAGTTTTCTAATTAATGGCATGGAAGCAGGTAGAGATATCACCAAGTAAGGAATGGAAAGGTGAAGGGTTCACGCAATGAAGATTGGGACTCTTCATGTATGTGGTAGGACAAAATGCTACTAAAGAGGATATAAACTTTATTTAAAGACAACTAGAAGCACTCAAAAGTGTGGAGAATAATGTTTTTAACTATTAATATGGAAGCAATGTACAGAATTATTTGGAATAGAAGTGTCAAATATAAATGCTACAGGAACAAAGCAGGTACTTTAATGAGTGAGATGCTCTTAGTATAAAGAGAGCATGGTCCTGGGAGAACCAAAGAGGATAGGAAGATATAGGCTCCATACTAAAAAGGCCAGCACTGGGCAGTTCAGCCAACTGCTGCCCCAGGGAATGTAGACGCATTGGCATCATAGCATTAGATTTTCCAAAATAAGTGAGAAATTTGAATTTTATATATTAGCCCCCAATATTTTGATATTAACAAGTATTAAAAATGTTTAAACATTTTAAGAAATATGAAAGAAAGCATATCTGTGAATTCAACACAACCCACAGCTGGTCATTGCAACTCTGGATTAGAGGAGGCAAGACCAGTCAGCCAACCTCACCTAGTGCTCAGAGCCAGTCTCTGTTTTCTCTATGGCATCCTGACTACACTGTGTTTTGTTTCATTTTGCTTTCTTTTTTTATAATTTTATATATAACAATATGTATGCTATTTAGCTGTAAAGGAATTCAGCTTCACTACACTGACTACATTTTTTAAACATGATTCTGAGTTAAAAAGTAGAGCATTCTATAACAAGTGTATCATTTCTGATCAACCTGCAATATGTAATTTCTGTGAGTGCTCATATTTTATGAAAACCCATTATAGTTTTAAGAAGCTTATATATTTTGGATGCCTGAAGGCTCTGTTGGTTAAGTGACTGCCTTCAGAGAGTACTGAGATCGAGTACCACATCAGGCTCCCAGCTCTGCAGGGAAATCTGCTTCCCCTTCTGACCTTCTCTCTTCTCATGCTCTCCCTCACTCTTCTCTCTCTCAAATAAATAAATAAAATTTTAAAAAAGATGTTTACATGTATTTACAGGGAAATACTGAAAACTAAAACTGCTGGACAATTTTCAAGCTCACAGATAAACATAATACTCTGAATACTTAATACCATTTCACAAGTTAAAATGCAATCTTTTGGATGGCTACTTTACAAAATGCTAGCCTAGTGTGTTACATTCTTAGGGAATTTGACCAGTATGAGACAGTTGTTTGCTGAAATACCAATGCTTCATGTGTCTCATAAAATATAGTATATACATATGTGTGTGTGTTTATAATATAAAAATTATAGTTGTATTCCCAGATATATATTATCCTAGTGGCCTGAATTAGTGGTTCTCAATATTTTTTTTCACCTTTGACACCTATGATGGGAGATGTTCATATGTTTACATTTTCATGATTATGCATATTTTGCTGAAACAAACTAAAATATAACTCAACCCTGAAACATTTTTAAACATTCGCATGGATGTAATGTAGAATTTAGATTCACATTCTTATTTGTACTTTCCTTATTCTCAATTTCTCCCTTATTATAAATTTACTCATTTGATATTTTTTAAATAATTAAAATTATAACTTACACATATTTAAATGATTCAGAATCCCCCATATATCACCAGCACATTAACAATAGTTGCATTCCAAGGTCAAGGCTGGGAATTATGTGCAATTTCCACTCAGATAATGAATTACAATTCAACCCTTTCTCTCCCATACCAGAAATCAAGTGAGGGAAATAGGTTTGGGTCCAACTTAATTTTTAACTATGGTAACTCATTTATAAGCTTTGGTACCCTTGTTAGTAACAAATGACCTATCCTGGGGTTCACCACCCATTTTATCACAGCTATATAAATGTGGCTTGACATCATTTTGAGCCTTGCTAGCCTGTTAAATGCAAACTAATATGTGTTTGCAAAGAAAAAATTCAATTTCATATGTTTGTGCTTTAAGTGAGGGGATAAAAAAACGTGCCCAGCATAGTAATGGATCATCATAGAACATACATTTGGAGAGCAGGGTCAGTGCATATTCATAATCTTTACTATTTTCTCTCTCCTGAAGTCACTGTATTCATTCTACCAATGGACCAGAGTGTAATGAAAACATGAAACGTTATTATAGAAGAGACTGCATAAGAAAATTCATTCACCATGCAGACCCTATGCAGATTTAAAAAATCTCATTATGACCTTAATATGCAATTTCTAGTATTCTCCGTGCCTGGTGATACACAGTGGTGTGGGCCGGGAGGGTTAGGGGTGGCAGGGAAAAAAGTAGCTGAAAGGATTTAGTAGTTTTGAGTTGATAACAAAACTCAATATGAGTCAATAGTGATGGGAAGCAATTGAAAAACATCACATATTCTTTATTAGAAATGTAATAGTCACCGCAAGTTCTCTTCTCTGACTCTCTGACTATACCTGGATTAATATATGTTATTTGGGACTCACTTTCTTAAGTGGGATATGGATAAAGAGAAAAAAATCAGAGGAGTGAAAGGGGGTGGTTAGAAGACTTGAAATCCTATTGTAAAAGAGTTATTTCAGGCATTATGCTAGGTGACATAAGCCATACACAAAAAGACAAATATCATATGACTCTGTTTATATGAGGTGCTTAGAGTAGTCAAATTCATTGAGATAAAAGTAGAAAGGTTTCCAGGAGCTTGGAGGAAAGGCCAATAGGGATTTTGTTGACTAAGTATAGAGTTTTGGTTTTGTAACATGAAGAGTTCTGGAGATTGGCTGCACAATAATATGATTGTACTTAACACTACTGAACTGTTTATTTAAAAATGGTTAAGACAGTAAATTTTGTGTTATGTGTATTTTACCATAACTAAAAACTCAAAAAGAAATCTGAAAGGAGGAAAAGAGAAAAACTTATGGAGAAAAGGATTTAAAAACAAAGAGGGCAAATCTGTTAATGAAAGGTCATTATTTGGGGAAAAAATGCATTTATTCTTAGGACTTTAAGAAAAAGTTAACACCAACCAGTATTAGTTATTGGTCTACAGATTTTAGCTCAACATAAATATAAATAATTCAATAGTTGTAATTTAAGACATAAAGATAAAATCAACTATCAATATTTGTGGTCCATGATATTTGATACCCTGGAATAATTCATGCTTTGGGAACCAGTCAGTAGCAAGGAACCAGTTGGTAGTAGTGATGTAGTATGAAAGAAAGAGCATTAGGGAAAGAGTCAGAAGATATAAATGCATGTAAGTCCACTTTATTTTCCTTATGTCTTTATTTGTAAATCAAGGACTGGGGAAGGATTTCCAAGTTAAATAGCATTTAACTCCACTCCACTAGATTTCTTGGGTTTTTTTTTTTCTTTCTTTTTTTTTTAATAATAATTTATTTTTTCAGTGTTTCAAGATTCAAATAATTAGTTGGGGGAAAAATTGTGTAGCAATGTGAGAAACTAGAAAATTTTGGGCAGATAGAATACACATTGGTCAGACCAAAGGAAGACACCAAGATGCTACCCGCATCAACTCTTACTGGTGAGAGAGAATCTCAAAGAGTAGAAAAGCTCTTAGGGTACCACATTATCAAGCTAATTATTGACATAACAGAATCAAACCTGAATTTATGGCTGACTCTGAGAAGAGGAGAAAAACATCACTTGGAATCACTAGAGAGCAACAATAGATTAGATACCCAAGATTGTAGTTTGACAGAGAATATGCTTTGTCTCCTCATTTTACTGAACCCCATTCAAAAAACATTGAAGGATAAAAGACCTCTAAGATTAAATACAGGTCTTCAGCAGGTCAGCATATTTGTAAAAGAGAAAAACAGATGGAGGAATGTTGACAAATAAGACAGAATTGTGCAAGCGGTAGCCTAGAGTTTAAACAAAATGGGATTCAGTGCCACAGAGAACTAATCAAGTCTCTAGACTTAAGACAAAGAGCAGATAAAACAAAAGACAGGAGGGAAAAATGAGATAGGGCAGAAAATAGGGTAACTGATTTTAAGTCTATGTACACTACAGAAAACTTCATTCCTTTCCCACTCTACCCTCATATCCCCATACTTGCACTGGTGATGTTAAAATAATTAGGATAGCTAGTGAGTGTGTTAATGTCCTTGAGTGTATCCCTCCTGATTCTGGCACTGGGATTTCTCCTTCAATCTAGTATATTTTTTCATTCTGGAAAAAAAAATAAAAATAAAGAGCCTGGTGTTACTAACCTTACCTGGTCCCATAGAACTTTTACCCACCAGTCCTTCTTTCTAGAATTTGACTGAATATACAAGGTCCACATCCAGGAGCTGAGAAAAATCTGTAATATTAAAGATTAAAATGGAGATAAATGACCCCAGATAAAAGGGAAGTTATTTTTGTAACTTCAAAGATATTCAAGGGGATACTGCATGCAGAGAACAAGAATAAAATTGGAATGATGATTTTTAAGAATTTTATCATTTCAGTAATAAAACTGCAAAGAAATTTTCTTCACTATAATTCTAAAGTCAGGAATATTCTCTATGGTTCCAAATTTATATACTTTTTTGTCATCATTGTTTTAAATATCCTACAGCTTCTAGGAAATACCTCGAGATCTAGGTAACCTAATAGCCATGTTAATTCTAAATAAATCTAACATACACCCTGAGAAGACATCAAGGGCGCAAAAAAGAACATAAACTGGTATTATTTAGAAAGCAAGAGCACTCAAAAATTAACATGTTTTAGAAATAAACTTTTCCTTTTCTTAAAGATTTTATTTATTTGCTTGAGAGAGAGAGAGAACACAGAGAGAGAATAAGAGGGAGAAGCAGGCTCCCCACTGAGCAAGGAGCCCAATCCAGGGCTCAACCCCAGGATCCTGAGATCATGACCTGAACCAAAGAGAGATGCTTAACTGACTGAGCCACCCAAGTGCCCCTGAAATAAACTTTTCAATAGATTACTTGGAAATAAGGCAAGGGAATCTCCAGAAGGCAGACTAATAGACAAAGATATGAAATTTTTCAGAATGCAAGAAGAAAGAACCCAGAAGTACAAATTATTGGGACTGATAATCATATTAAAAAGAGGAAAAATAATAATTCAGAAAATGTATCTATTCTGGCTGCTACTTCAAGAATACTTATCTGTGCAACCTTATACTCAAAGATTCTGATTCAGGATATCAAGGGTTTTAGCCTGGAAACTTTAATTTTACAAGTGCTTCAGATTATTTTTATTTTAGTCCAATTGCTGAGGAAAGCTATTATTATTTGGAATTATCTTCTGTTGGAAGATTGAGTTGAAGTAAATGTAGAGAAGAAAAGGAAATTGATTAATCAGAAGAGCTAATGAGTACGCTTACAAAAAGCATTTCCCCCATCTCTCATTCTTAAAAGATATAAAGTTGTATCCATGGTGAAACATAAAGGCTTATATTTTACCTCAAGGCTGAACAGAAAGTCCAATGTAGAATTTATGCTTTGATTTTCTGGCAAAGGTCTTTTTGCAAAAGAACAAGTCTTGATAAATAGTTATTAGAGAAGATGTAGAGTTACAAGAAAAGAGCTCCAAGATAATTATGAGAAGATCAAAATACTGTGAAGATATTGGCCAGGGGAAAGACCAAGGGAAGTGGGCCTTCCTAGAACTATACAACAATGCATCCCTTCTATTAAAGGTAACCCAAGCCTTATGCAGGACCACTGATGCCCTGTGCTTGACACAAAAGGAAGAATCAGGTCCTATAAAACTTAACAAAACTCTTTTCAAGACAAAATTTCTAGCTTCTTCCATTATGGTACACTGCCACTTGGAGGAAATGCAAATATATATATACACATTTCTTCAAGAAAAGCTATAATTGCAATAGTGACAAAAAATGAAGAAACTGTAGGAAGTTACTAGCTACCATGTAGAAATTCTTTTAGAAATATCATAAGGCTGGGGCAGCTGGGTGGCTCAGTTGTTGGGTGTCTGCCTTCAGCTCGGATTATGGTCCCAGGGTCCTGGGATTGAGCCCTGCATTGGGCTCCCTCCGCAGTGGGAAACCTGCTGCTTCCTCTCCCACTCCCCCTACTTGTGTTCCTTCTCTGTCAAATAAATAAATAAAATCTTTAGCAAATATACTAGAAGGCTAGGTTCCAACTTATGCTTTTGTTGGATTAAAGTTATATATATTTCAATCAATAGTGGCAGACAAATAATAGTAGTAACAGATAAAAGTTAATGCTGCTGAACACTTTGTGCTAGGCACTGCCCAAGCACTCTACATGTGTCTACTTATTCAAGCTCACAGTAATTTGGTGAAGTAGGTTTTAAGAGGTAAAGTGACTTCCTCCTGTTCTTACAGTTGGGGTCAGATGCAGACCAAGAATCTGAAGCTAACAGGTTAGCTTCAAAATCCATCCATCCTGACCAACATCCAAGCTGACAATGGCAATGGAGAAAATACCATAACAATGTGACAATGAGATGATGGGGAGATTAACTGTTGTGGCAAAAAGACTAAAAATAGAAGAATGAAAAGGGCAAGTGGTAAGAACAATCATCATAACTTCAAGTATACTGGAGCAAAAAGTGGAAAAAAGGGAGATAGAATTGTACAGCAAAATTATGCATATTACCTTAGGTATCTCCAAGATGTGGGGGCATGGAAATTGTGGCTAAAATGTTAATAATGCAACAATCAGATCAAATAGGGAAATTAGCTATATGTAAAGAAGACATCAAACACTAAAAACCAACACATTTGAGAGTGGGCTCACTTGATAGAGAATATTTTGGTAAGAATTAAAGGGAAAATAAACAAGTCAGAGTTTTGAGAAAGTAGAGAACAATTTGTACAGCTTGGGTATGACTGGTATAGTCCTCATGTTTATTGTAAAACTCCCAAAATGTAGTCAGGATAGGCTATTCCCTTTGCCTCTTGGGAAGAAGATGGAGTGAAAAGAATATGGCCTCAGACATGGCACAGAAGTGGGTTCAAATCCTAGATATATCATTTGTTATTGAAATTTTATTCAAAATTATATATTTTTCTGAGTTCATATGTAAAATGGAAACAATTTTCCTTACCACACGGTTTTGCAATAATTTAAAATAACACATCCAAAACATAACAAGCCTATTAAATTGCAGATCTTTTCTACTCAAACTCTTATTATGCTGAAAATAAAGATATAATAAACATTTGACTTTATTTGCTGTCCTCATTGCTCCCTCAAAATGGAGAAGAAAAAAATTGGTATGTTTCACGGATTGCTGAACAGTTAGGAAAACTGGGGTCAAATTAGAAGAAATATAGACTATTATAGGTGGTGAAAACATGATCAAACCTTGGGAAGATCCATACCATCTTGGAATATATAATAATAAAGAAACATAGATGTAAGACAAATATAAGCAACGTCATGTTCTATTAATTGAAAGGAATATTTTTAGAGCAGGATGTGCTCCATACTATAAATTATTAAAACTTATATTCCACATCTATTTTTGCCCTCTTTATCTCATAATTCCACATCAAGAGTAGATATTCTCCTAAATAACCAATGGATTGATAAAGAGATCACAAGAGAAATTAGAAAATACTTTTATATTAATAAAAATGGAGGGGCGCCTGGGTGGCTCAGTTGGTTAAGTGACTGCTTTCAGCTCAGGTCATGATCCTGGAGACCCAGGATCGAGCCCCACATCGGGCTTCCTGCTCGGCGGGAAGCCTGCTTCTCCCGCTCTCAGTCCCTCTGCTTGTGTTCCCTCTCTAGCTGTGTTTCTCTCTGTCAAATAAATAAATAAAATCTTTTAAAAAATGGAAATACAATGTACTAAAACTTATGTGATACAACAAATCAGTTCTTAGAAGAAAATTTATAGCTCTACATTTCTATATTAAAAATATTTTTAATCAATAACTTAACCTTGAACATTAAGGAACTAGAACGAAAGGAAGCAAAAGGAGATAAATAATAAATATTAGAATGGATATTAGTGAGACAATAGAAAGGTGAGAGAGTAAATCAATAAGCCCAAAAGTTGGTTCTTTGAAAAGATCAACAAAATTGGCAAAACTTTACTTAGATTGGCTAATAAAAAAAGAGAACAGACTAAAATTATTAAAATCAGAAACAAAAGAGGGGACATTATTCCTGAGTTTACAGAAATAAAAAGGACTTAAAGAGAATACTAGGAACAATCATATGCCCCCCAAAAAATTGATAACCTAAATGAAATGGGCAAATTCTTAGAAAATATAAACTGAAACTAACTCATGAATTTTTTTCAAAAATCTGAATAGACTGATAATGAGAAAAAGAGATGGAACTCATAATCAAAAAATTTCTCATAAAGAAAAAGCCCAGGCACAGATAGCTTCATTGGTGAATTATACCTAACATTTAGAGAAAGATTAATACCAATCTTTACCAACACTTTCAAAGAAATAGAAGAAGGGGGAAATTTTTCCAAAATTTCTTCTATAAAGCCTGGATTACCCTGACAAAAATGAGAAAAAGACATAACAAAAAAAGAAAATTGCAGACCAATATCCTCATAAAATTCATCAACACAATATTAGCAAAAGGAATCCAGCAATATATAAAAAGCGTTATTTACTATGACTAAGTGGAATTTATTCTAAGAATAAAAGGGTCTTGTAACATACTAAAATTTATCAGTATAATACACAATATTAATACAGTAAAACAATCACCATATGATCAACTCTATAGATGGGAAAAAATGACAAAATCAAAACCTTTTCATTACAAAACACTTGGAAAACTAGGAATAGATGGAAACTTCTTCAACTTGATAAAGAATATTTATTAAATACCTGCAACTAACATCATACTTAATGGTGAAAGTCTGGTTTTCCTCTATGATCAAGATAAAGATATCACTCTAGCCACTTCAATTAAATGCTGTAATAGAGTTTCTAGCCAGGGCAATTAGGCAGGCAATCAATCAATCAATATAAAAATGCAAAGCATCCAGATGGAAAGGAATAAGTAAATCTACCTCTATTCACATATGGCATTATCTTGTGTATGGAAAATTATAACAAAGCCACAGAAAAACTGCTGAAGCTAATAAATGAGTTCAACAAGGTTGTAGGATACGAAAGCAGTATATCAAAGTCAGTTGTATTTCTATACATTAACAATAAAAAAATCAGAAAAGGAAGTTAAGAAAAAAAAGTTACATTTTCCATAACATTAAAAGAAAAAAAAAACTACTTAAAAATAAATTTAGCAAAAGATGTGTAAGGCTTTTACATTGAAAAAAAAAAACTATAAAACATCACTGAATTGAAGAAGGACCAATAAAACATGCATCCCATGTTCATGAATTGGAAAAATTAATATTATTAAGATGGGAATAATCCCCAAGTTTATCTGAAGACAATTCTCACCAAAGTTCCAGCTACAATTTTACATACATAGACAAGCTGATCCTAAAATTCATATGGAAACATATGAGACACAGAATAGTAAAAGCAATCTTAAAAAAGAAAAGCAAAGCTGGAGACCTCACACTTCTCAATTTCAAAACTCAATTTTAAAACTTACTAGAACTCAACAGTAATTAAGACAGTGTAGCTTGCATAAGCTAGTCTTCTAGATTAAGGAATAGAATTAAGAATCCAAGAATAAACCTTGAAATTTATTATCAGTTTGATTTTTGATAGTGGTACCAACAAATCAATGGGAAAAGAATAATCTTTCCAGCAAATGATGCTGGGATAACTGGCTATCCGCACACAAAAGATGAAGCAGAATACTTACCTTGACACCATATATAAAAATTAACTCAATGGATCAAAGAACTAACTATAAGAGCAAAAAATGTAAAACTCTTAAAAGGTAACATAGAGATAAATTTTCATAACTTTTGATTAGGCAATGTTTTCTTAGACATGACCCTAAAAGCACAATTGACAAAAGAAAAAAATAGATTAATCAAATACCACCAAAGTTTGTTTTTGGTTTTGGTTTTGTTTTTTTTTTCTTTTTTTTCCAAGAAACACCAATAGAAAGACAACCACAAATGGGAAGAAATATTTGCAAATCATATATTTGATAAGGGACTTGTATCTAGAAGTTGTAAAGAATTCTTACAATAATAAACAGATGACCCAATTAAAAAATAGGCAGAGGTAATGAATACATCTTTCTCCAAGGGCAATGTACAAATAGCCAATAAGCACCAGATACAAAACTTGATCTCAAGACCCTGAGAAAATGACCTGAGACAAAACCAAGAGTCATACTGAGTCATGCCCAACATACTAAGCCATCCAACTGCCTATTTTTTCTTTGTTTTAAATCAGTGGGAATTGCCCAAAAATGGTTGGGGGGGAGGGACGTACCTGGCTGGCTCAGTCAACAGAGCAAGTGACCCTTGATCTCAGGGTTGTGAGTTGGAGCCCCATGTTGGGTGTAGAGATTAAATAAATAAATATTTTTTAAAAATGGTTAGGGGTAATATTGAGAAATAGTGGAGTGCACAGCACTGGGGCTGTTTAAGCCCAGCATGGGCAGCACATGTCAAGGACGTAGTCATTGGTGATCAAGGGTGCAAGAACCTGACTCACAGGGCCCCAAACAGACCAGGT
Organism: Spilogale gracilis; assembly: GCA_004023965.1. Taxonomy (NCBI): domain Eukaryota; kingdom Metazoa; phylum Chordata; class Mammalia; order Carnivora; family Mephitidae; genus Spilogale; species Spilogale gracilis. The sequence continues at coordinate 16,206 of PITA01016065.1, read as the reverse complement.
TCCACCACTCACAGCTGACACAACTTAACAGCAGAGAAACAAGTGGTGGTGAAACAGAAAGGGAGACTAATACCTGAACTGACTGATCTCAGAGACTGTTTCCAAAGTGCCAACAATACTTCCAGATTTATATAAGGAAAATGTGCCACCAAGATGGGTGGATACTTTCAGGCAGGCAGTGAAGGTCAAACTGATTCCAGACTAGGGCTGTCCTTGTTGTTTGAGGTCATTTTAGTTCTCACTGGGGGATGTTTGGCCCTCAGGGTCCTCTGCCTGAGCCAAGAGACAAGCTGGAAAGGAGAACCCAACAAGAAAGTCTAAAGTCAAAATGGGGACAACCAAAGTCTTTCTTCAGTGTGGCCAAAGTAAACACAAGATGGGAGCTGGAATAGGTGAGATCCTCTTCACTAGATCCTTGATTATAAATTTCTTAGGCTGGCCATTGTATCTAAATTTTAAATAAAGGGCACCTGGGTGGCTCAGTTGGTTAAAACAAACAAACAAACAAACAAATGTCCAATAACCACAAGAAAAGATGTTCAGTATCATTAGTAATCAGAGAAATGTTAATCAAAACTCAAATGAGTTGCCCTTGTACAGACCCTAGGATGTCTAGAATCAAAAAGTCAAATAAAAAGTGCTATGGAGAATGTGGAGACTTAGAACACTTGCATACTGCTCCTGCCAATGGAAAATGGTACAACTTCTATGAAAAATGGTCTAGACGTTCTGAAAATGATTAAACATATAGCTACCATATGAACCAGCAATTTCATTCGTAGGTATATACCCAAGAGAAATGAAAACATATATCTACACAAAATTGTATACAGATATTTATAGAGCTGCATTATTCACAGTAGCCCAAACATGGAAACAACTCAAATATCCATGCACTGATGATGAACAAAACCTGGTAGATCTGAATAATGGAAATTATTCATAAAAAAGAGTGCTATAAGATGAATAAACCTTGAAAGCGTTATGCTAAGTCAAAGAAGCCAGTCACAAAAGGCCATATTGCATAATTCCACATACATGAAATGATCAGAATAGGTAAATCTATAGAAACAAGAGTAGATTATTGTTCCCCAGGGGCAGGAGGTAGGGCTAAATGGAAAATGAAGGGTGTGAAATTTCTTTGTAGAGTTATAAAAATTAGATGGTGGTGATGGTCCCACAATTCTGTGGATATACTAAAATCCAGTGACTTATACAATTTTTTGCACAGTCTTTGAAGTTTCTTTGTAGAGTTATGAAAATTAGATGGTGGTGATGGTCCCACACTTCTGTGGATATACTAAAATCCAGTGAATTGTACAGTTCAAAAGGGTGAATTTTGTGGCATGTGAATTATGTCTTAATAAATCTGTTATATTTTTAAAACCTAGAAACCATGAGCATAAGAACACAATTCAAATGAAGAAAATAAATTTTCAGGATAGTATTTAAATATTTCTAATAAGAAGGTGCATGAGAGCCATGCTGCTGGCCTTCCAGGGTATTTTCTTCACAGATTCAGCCACAATATGCCAACTGTGTTTCTAAGGAAAATGTTGGTGTCTTCCCTGAACACTCTGCTCCATCAAAGTCAGTGCCCAGCAAAATACCCACTGGCTCTCCACTCTCCTACTGGGACTCCTTTGTGCTGAGGTTCTATTGGTGCAAAGCCCAATGTGATGGTGGCCACAGTGCCCTTGATTCTCCCCAGCCACATCCTGTTCAACCTGCAGTTTACCCTGGAGTTCAAGACCAAGGATGTCACCAAGGAGCACTGCAGGGACTGTTACTGGATGAAGAGGTGTAGGCACTGGTTTATCTTCTACAAAACAAACCCAAAGAATGAGCAGAGACGAATGTAATTTCTTTCAATGTAAATTAATATGCAAAATTGCATCACTCCTTGAGGAATGGTACCACCTTACCAAAAGAAAAATAAAATTTAAACACTGATTTTAAAAAAATTATATTTACATAAAAATACTGCATAATTTTCTTTGTAACAAATGTTGATTATACGTTAGTTGTATTTTACTTTTTATTTAATTTTAGTTAGATTTACTCATTTTCTATTTGGGACTCTCAGTAGTGCTCTGATAACTGAAGCAAAAAACAAAACAACCAGCTTTCTTTGGTGTAGTCTTTGGCAAATTATAACTTGGCAAACAACAATCAGAATATTATCTGAAGCCAGCTTTAAAGTTTTGTTAATTTCCTTTGCACATAAATGTCCATGTGTGCACACAATGTTTCTTTCATCGAAGTCACCAAGTAAGTGCCAGCCCCAGAGAAAACAAACAAAAACCAAAAATAAAAACAAACCCAAGAATTATGCTTAATGTAAAGATGAGAATATATTTATCAACATTGACTATATTTTTCTTCAGTTTACATCCAAAATAGAGCATTTGCTTAGCAGATAAATAAAGTGGGATTAAGCCTGGCTCCTTTTAACAACAAAAATCCAATAGAAGTAGCTCATACAAGAAGACAGAAGTTTATCTGACATAAAAGAAATTCTGAGGTTGGCAATCCTGAGCTGGTATAGGCTCTCCACAATACTATCGGGGAACCAGAATCATTTTGACTTCCCACTCCATGATACCTGTGTGTGATCCTCATCTAGCAAATCTAACCACTTAGAACAGTAAAATGAAAGAAGACAAGAAGTTTCGTGTTCAGGAAACACTTCTTGTGACTGACCATTAGCATTTAATCACACAGCTAACCACAATGGAAACCTGGAAATGTAGTCTTTTAGTTAGGCTAAAAGATTACAAATCTATACTAAAGAAGGAGGAGAGGATTAATTATAATAGGCAATAACTAAAACACTTTGCTATGAAGAGTAGGTATAACAATGATCAAAATTTCTGTCAACCCACCTAAACAAACAATGAGCATAAATAATGTAAGTTTTGGGGGGGTACCTGAGTGACTAAGTCCATTAGGTATCTCCTAGTTATATGTCTTCACTTGGAGTCATAATCCCAGTCCTGGAATCAAGCTCCACATTGGGCTCCCTGCTCAGCAGGAAGCTGGCTTCTCCCTCTTCTGCCTGTCACTCCCCCCGCTGGTGCTCAATCTCTCTCTTTCTTTCCCTCTCTCCTTCTCTCTCTCTCAAATAAATAAATAAAATATATTTTTTAAATGTAACTTTTTTCTTCTCTTTTTATGTGCTAATGGTAATTATTCTGAAGCATTTATAGATATTTTTCCAAAGCTATGTGTCAGATCAAAAAGTTACAATGTTTATTTATTTGTTTGTTTAGAGTGCAAGTGGGGGGAGGGGGGAGATGAGGGAGAGGGACAGAAAGAATCTCAAACAGAGTCCACTCTGTATGTGGAACCTGGCAACAGGCTCAATCTCATGACCCCAAGATCATGATGGGGACCAAAATCAAAAGTCAGATGCTTAATCAACTGAATCACTCAGGTGCCCTCCCAAAATCATAATGTTCTATGTATACAATGAATTCTGTTTTAAATCAATAGGCAATAAAGAAGGGTATTTAGAAAAGGCAAGTAATCTAAGTAAAGCAGAATCTGAAATAATGCTTAAAATGCCATGACAATTTCTCACCAAATATGGAGAACTATCCCCTCGCCATGGATTTAAGATGGCTATAAATTCTTAAATCCTTCCTTTCATTGAGATATGGGCTTTATTTCTCTTTCCCTGGATCTGAACTGACCCTACGATATGCTTCAATCAATAGAATGTGCAATGATATGTAACTACTGATACCAGGCTTGAAGAGATTTTGCTTCAAGAGCACTTTCTTCCTTCAGTGCTTAAAGTATTACTCTCTTTCGGAAGTCAGTTGGCATGTTCTTAGAAGTCTAAATCAAATCTAAGTAGAGAGGCCACATGGAGAAGAACAAAGACACAAGGGGGTGGGGTAAACCAATACCAACTGCCAGTCACATAAGCAATATGTATTAAAGGATTCAACCCAGTTCAATCTATAAATGTCTGCAATCTCAGCTCATACCATCTGCACAGAACCATTCAAGTGAATCCAATTAAGCCATGGTTTCATGAAATATTTTCTTTAAGCCAATAAGTTTTGTTATAATGATACGTTACTGACACAGATACAGCCTCCCATGTTAGATAAGTGGGAAAATACAATTTGGTTTTGTCTTAGATTTTAAAATTTTGATGTTTTTTAAAATGATTCTTAAACTTGTTTAAATTGGGGAAACTAATCGTTATGAATCAAAAAATATATCTTCTCATCTTTAATTCTATAGAGCCTGCATATGACTAGTAGTAGACCTGGTCATCAGGTAAATATTTACCTAAGAAACAATGTTTTTTGACAGTTACACATTAATAATATCAAAAGTAAATAGGGTATAAAGACTCTTTGATAAGCATAAAAATCTCAATGAAAGTCTCGTTCCTTTGGAAGTTATTTTGAGAAGAAAGGTCTTCATAGATGGAATATTTTCCTTCAACAAAGAATCACAAGAAAAAAGAAAAGAGAAGGAAATAAAGAAAGAAGGACAAGGAAAAAAGAAAGACAGGAAGAAAAAAAGAAAAAACATTCTTGATAATCCCTTACCATCTTTTTGCTCGTCATATTAAATTGACCTTTGATATCTGACTATACTTCAGAACATACTTCCTGAAATGTTATATAGAGTTTTGCAAGTTTACAAGTTCATAGCTAAGTTCTTATTTCACCTATTTTTATTACATTGTAAAAAACAAAACTTCAGACAACAGATATATTTTAAATTCTTTTCATGTGTTTACTTTGCTATACCATTTAAAGTCCCCATTCTAATTCTTGAAGGAGATACTGAATCCACTTATGACTGAGAATCTAATTTAAAGATTAATCTTGGTTGCCATTTATGATTCTCCTATACCACTAAGATTATGAAATTATGAATAGCTCAAGAAAATATCCTTTATATTCTGTCTTAAAAATTTAATGAAGCTTAGAGGAGGAGGAGCAAGATGGCAGAGGAGTAGGAGACCTAGATATTATTGGATCTCAGGAGTTCAGCTAGATATCAAACCAGTCTGAACACCTACAAACTCAACAGGAAAAGAGAAGAAGAGCAACAATTCTAGGAATGGAAAATCAACCACTTTCTGGAAAGTTGGATGGGCAGAGAAGTGAATCCAAGACAACAGTTGGGAAGACAAACCACGGGGGAGTCACCGGTTCCCAACCAGCAGTAGAGCAGTGGAGCACAGAACTGGAACCTTTGGAAGTCAGCTTTATGGATAGACATTGCCCCAGAGGCTAAGCAGGGGGTGGAGCCCTCGCTGGAACAGTGTGGTCTCAAAATCTCAGTGTTACCTTAAAGTGTGACCTGAAGACCCGGGGTGCATTATGTGGCAGAGCTCCCAGCTATTGAGTGGGAAAGCCGACAGCAGAGGTGGAGCTAGGGAGTGGGCTCAGGGCTCAGTGTTACCTTAAAGTGTAATCCGAGGTGCAATTGAGCCACTGCTCTGACAGCAGGGACCCAATAAGTGGCAGATCCAGGGAGACCCCCATCCCTCCTCCTCTGGGAGAAGCAGCATGGGACATGCTGCAGGAATCTGCCATATTTAGAGACTCCAAACAGGGAAGTCCACCAGAAATGATTGGTCTCTGACTGGGTCAGCAGGGAGCGCAGTTGGAGACCAGGGAGACAAGCATGATTGAATGCTTTTCTCTGAGGGCACACTGAGAAGGGGGCCCGAGGCTCTTGGCTCCTTTGGGACAGAGACTGGGGGGCTGCCATTTTCATTTCCATCCTCCAAAGCTATACAGAAAGCATTCAAGGAACAAAAGTTACCAAGAGCAAACTTGAGCAAATTGCTTAGCCTGGCCCTTGGCAAGGGCAGGGCAGTTCTGCCTCAGGCAAAGACATTTGAGAATCACTACAACTGGCCCCTACCCTCAAAGATCAGCAAGAACATCCAGCCAAGACCAAGTTCACCAATCAATGAGAACTGTGGAACTCCAGAGCTAGGGGAATTCACCACATAAAATTCACAGCTTTTTTCCCCATGATTGTTTAGTCAAAGTTAAATTTTTTAATTGTATTTTTTCTAATTCTATCTTTTTAATTTTTCCACTTTCCTATTTTAACATTTTTTAAGTATTTTATCTTATCAATACCTTTTTAAAAAAAATCTTTATATATATATGTATATATATTCTTTCTCTAAATATTGGGAGGCAGTTTCTTCTAACACACCAAAATACATCTAAAATCAAGTGTGTGGCTCTGTTCTATTCACCAGTCAAATATATATTTTTTTTTCTTCTCCCCCTCCTTTTTTCTCCCCCCAGTTTAAGGACTCTTCTGATTTGGTTAGTGTATACTTTTGGGAGTTGTTGTTACCCTCTTAGCATTTTTGTTCTCTCATTCATCTATTCTTATCTATATAAAATGACAAGGTGGAAAAACTCACCTCAAAAAAAAAAAAAAAAAGAACAAGAGGCAAGTACCCATGGCTAGGGACCTAATCAAAATGGACATTAGCAATATGTCAGAACTAGAGTTCAGGATGATGATTATCAAGGTGCTAGCTGGGCTCAAAAAGGGTATGGAAGATACAAGAGAATCCCTTTCTGGAGAAATAAAAGAAGTAAAGTCTCACCGAGTTGAAATCAACTATTAATGAGGTGTAATAAAAAATGGAGGCTCTTACCACAAAATAAATGAGGAAGAAGAGAGAATTAGTGATCTAGAAGAACAAATGATGGAGAATAAAGAAGATGAGAAAAACAGAGACAAATACTAGACCATGAGGGGAGAATTTGAGAGGTGCGATACCATAAGATGACAAAATATTATAATAATTGGGATCCCAGAAGAATAAGAAAGAGAGAGAGGGGCAGAAGGTATATTGAAACATATTATAGCAGAGAATTTCCCTAATTTGGCAATGGGAACAAGCATCAAAATCAAGGAGACACAGAGAACCCCCTTCAAAATAAATAAAAATAGGTCCATACCCCATCATCTAATAGTAAAACCTACAAGTCTCAGTGACAAAGAGAAAATCCTGAAAGAAGCTCAGGAGAGGAGGTCTGTAAAATACAATGGTAGAAATATTGTATTGGCAGCAGACCTATCCACAGGGATCTGGCAGGCCAGAAAGGACTGGCATGATATATTCAGAGCACTAAATGAGAAAAATATGCAGCCAAGAATACTATAACCAGCTAGGCTATCACTGAAAATAGGAGAGATGAAAAGCTTCCAGGACAAACAAAAATTAAAAGAATTTGCAAACACCAAACCAGCCCTACAGAAAATATTGAAAGGGAGCCTCTAAGCAAAGAGAGAGCCTAAAAGTAACAGACCAGAAAGGAACAGAGACAATATACAAAAACAGTCACCTTACAGGAAATATAATGGCACTATGCCGCGAGCCACCTGCATGGTCAATTAGGTGATTTCCCTCTGCAAGGCACAGAACACCGACCCTCCCACAAAGTGTGAGGAGTTTGCAGGCGGCAGTAGTTTCTCCACCCTGCTTATTTGCCATTCTTTGTACGAGATGCTTGACATTTAAAAACCATGTCTGGTATATAGCAAAATGCGTTTGTACCTACTTACCATCATTAATAATAGCTTAATCTTAGATATCCTGCAGCTCTATGGAGGAGATTGTCGGGGCTCTTAAATTGTTAAATAAAGGGCTTAATTATGAACAAGGACATTGCCACACACACAAAGGAGCCATAAATAAAGAGTTCTGCACCCAGGAATGGAAAACAGGCTTGAGCAAGTGCTTTTACCTTTGCAAAATGAGTTATCTTTCTCCTTGATGCCAGACAGAGTAACTTTTGGTCATTATATTAATAATGTAGCTAAAACTTTGTACACAACTCATCTAAGCCTTTTAATTGCCTTTTTGTTTGTAAGACCTGCTTTAAAAACACATATCATTAGTTTACCCTTTATCAACAGGAGCCAAATGTAAAAAACCATAAAAAACCTTCTTGAATAACATGTCCTTGGTTTGGTTTAAGGAGTTAACTCTGAACTGTAGATAGGTGCACCTGAAAAAAATATGTATCACTGATCAAAGCACTATGTTTCTCTAACAAAGACACTGTGTAATCCAAAATCTCTCTCTGTAAAAAAAAATTTCCTTCATTAGAATCTTTAACTTGTTGCCTATAAATAAAGACACTGAGAGCCAGCAAGGAGAGATGCCTGACAGGTGATCAGAAAAGAATCTTTGGGGCTCTCTCATTTCGTATTGCCAGCTCCGTCACCACCTTCTGGAAGCCCAGACTGTTGCCGGGGTTGGTCCCCGGCAGCACTAAATTTATATTTTTCAATAATTACCCTGAATGTCAATGGGCTAAATACCCCAATCAAAAGACACAGGGTATCATAATGGATAAAAAAAATAAGACCCAACAATATGTTTTCTGCAATAAACTCATGTTAGCCACAAAGACACCTTCAGATTTAAAGTGAGGGGGTGAAAAACAATTTACCATGGTAATGGACAACAAAAGAAAGCTGGGTGGCAATCCTTATATTAGATAAATTAGATTTTAAGCCAAAGACTATAATAAGGGTTGAGGAAAGACACTAGATCATACTTAAATGGGCTATTCAATAAGATCTAACAATTTTAAATATCTATATCCCTAACATGGAAGCAGCCAATTATATAAACCAATCAATGGCAAAAACAAAGAAATTCAACAATAACACAATAATAGAAGGGGAAGTTAACACCCCCCCCTCACTGAAATGGACAGATCATCTAAGCAAAAGATCAACAAGGAAATAAAGGCTTTAAATGACAACCCTGGACCAGATGGACATCACAGATATATTCAGAACATGCCATCCTAAGGCAACAGAATACACATTCTTCTCTAGTGCACATGGGACATTCTCCAGAATAGATCACATCTGAGGTCACAAATCATGTCTCAACCAGTACCAAAAGATTCAGATCATTCCCTGTATATTTTCAGACCACAATGCTTTGAAACTTACACTCAACCACAACAGGAAAGTTGGAAAGAACTCAAATACATGGAGGCTAAAGAGCATCCTACCAAAGAATGAATGGGTCAACCAGAAAATTAAAGAAGATTTTTTTTAAAAAATTCATGGAAACAAATAAAAATGAAAACACAACTGTTCAAAATCTTTGGGACACAGAAAAGGCAATCCTGAGAGGAAAGTATATAGCAATACAAGCCTTTCTCAAGAAATAAGAAGGATCTCAAGTACACAACCTAACCCTACACCTAAAGGAGCTGGAGAAAGAACAGCAAAGGAAGCCTAAACCCAGCAGGAGAAGAGAAATAATAATTATCAAAGCAGAAATCAATTAAATAGAAACCAAAAGAACAGTAGAAAAAAATTCAATGAAATTAAGAGATGGTTCTTTGAAAAATTAATCATTGATCAGGGTGCCTGGGTGGTTCAGTCATTAAGTGTTTGCCTTTGGCACAGGTCATGATCCAGAGTCCCAGAGATGGAGGCATGCATCAGGCTCCCTGCTCACTGGGAAGCCTGCTTCTCCCTCTCTCACTCTCCCTGCTTGTGTTCCCTCTCTCACCATGTCTCTGACAAATAAATAAAATATTTTTCTAAAAAAAGGAATTGATAATTGATAAATCTCTGGCCAGACTTATCAAAAAGAAAAGAGGAAGAACCCAAATTAATAAAATCATGAATGAAAGAGGAGCGATCACAACCAATACCAAAGAAATACAAGAAATTATAAGAACATATTATGAGCAACTATAGACCAGAAAATTTGATAATCTGGAAGAAATGGATGAATTCCTAGGGACATATAAACTACCAAAATGGAACCAGAAAGAAATAGAACACCTGGACAGACCCATAACCAGTAAGGTGATTAGAGGAGTCATCAAAAATCTCCCAGTACGGCACCTGGGTGGCTCCGTGGGTTAAAGCCTCTGCCTTTTGCTCAAGACATGATCTCAGGGTCCTGGGATTGAGGCCCACATTGGGCTTTCTGCTAAGCAGGGAGCCTGCTTCCTCCTCTCTCTCTGCCTGCCTCTCTGCCTACTTGTGATCTCTCTCTCTCTCTCTCTCTCTCTGTCAAATAAATAAATGAAATAATGTTTTTTAAAAAAATCTCCCAATAAACAGGAGCCCAGGGTCAGATGGCTTCCCAGGGGAATTCTACTAAACATTTAAAGAAGAATTGATACCTATTCTCCTTAAACTGCTCCAAAAATTAGAAATGGAAGGAAAACTTCCAAACTTATTTTATGAGGCCAGCATTGCCTTGATTCCAAAACCCGACAAAGACCCCATCAAAAAAGAGAATCACAGACCAATATGCTTGATGAACATGGATGCAAAAATTCTCACCAAAATACTAGTCATTAGGATCCAACAGTACATTAAAAGGATTATTCGCCATTACCAAGTGGAATTTATTCCTGGGTTGGAAGGTTGGTTCAACATCTGCAAATCAATGTGATACAGTACATTAATAAAGGAAAGAACAAGAACCATATGAGCCTCTCAATAGAAGTTGGAAAAGCATTTATAGCATCCTTTCTTGATCAAAACTCTTCACAGTGTAGGGACAGAGGTTATATACCTCAATATCATAAAAGTCATCTATGAAAAACACAAAGCAAATATCATTCCCAATGGGAAAAACTTAGAGTTTTTCCACCTAAGGTCAGGAACACGACAGGGCAGTCCACTATTGCCACTGATATTCAACATAGTACCAGAAGTCCTAGCCTCAGCATTCAGACAACAAAAAGAAATAAAAGGATCTGAATTGGCAAAGAAGAAGTCAAACTCTGACTCTGCAGATGGTATGACACTTTATGTGGAAAACCCAAAAGACTCCCCTCCAAAACTGTTAGAACTCATACAGGAATTCAGTAAAGTGTCAGGATATAAAATCAATGCACAGAAACCAATTTCATTTCTATACACCAACAGCAAGATAGAAGAAAGGTAAATTAAGGAATTGATACCATTTACAATTATCCCCCAAACCATAAGATACCTAGGAATAAGCCTAACCAAAGAGGCAAAGAATCTGTACTCAGAAAATTATAAAATACTCATGAAATAAATTGAGGAAGACACAAAGAAATGGAAAAACATTCCATGCTCATGGGTTGGAAGAACAAATATTGTGAAAATGTCTATGCTACCCAAAGCAATCTATACATTTAATGCAATCCCTATCAAAATACCATCCATTTTTTTTCCCAAAGAAATTGAATAATCCAAAATTTATATATAACCAGAGAAGACCCTGAATAGCCACAGGAATGTTGGGGGGAAAATCAAAGTTGGTAGCATCACAATTCCAGACTTCAAGATCTATTTCAAAGCTGTCATCATCAAGACAGTATGGTACTGCACAAAAAAAGACACATAGATCAATGGAACAGAATAGAGAGCCCAGAAATGGACCCTCAACTCTATGGTCAACACATCTTTGACAAAACAGGAAAGAATGTCCAAAGGAAAAAATACAGTCTCTTCAACAAATGATGCTGGGAAAATTGAACAGTCACATGCAGAAGAATGAAACTGGACCATTTGCTTACACCACACACAAAAATAAACTCAAAATGGATGAAAGACCTCAATGTGCCCATCAAATGTGTCCATCAAGGAATCCATCAAAATCGTTGAGGAGAACACAGGCAGCAACCTCTTTGACCTCAGCCACAGCAACTTCTTCCTAGAAACATCACCAAAGACAAGAGAAGCAAGGGGAAAATGAACTATTAAGACTTCATCAAGATCAAAAGCTTTTGCACAGCAAAGGAAACAGTCAACACAACCAAAAGACAACTGACAGAATGGGAGAAGATATTTGCAAATGAAATATCAGATAAAGGGCTAGTATTCAAAATCTATAAAGCACTCCTCAAACTCAACACCCATAGAACAAATAATCCAATCAAGAAATGGGCAGAAGACATGAACAGACATTTCTCCAAAGAAGATATCCAAACGGCCAACATCCCTCAGCATCAGGGAAATACAAATAAAAAACACAGTGAAAGACGTTCTTACACAAGTCAGAATGGCTAAAATTAACAAGTCAGGAAACAACAGATGTTGGCGAGAATGGGGAGAAAGAGGAACCCTCTTACACTGTTGGTGGGAATGCAAGCTGGTACAGCTCTCTGGAAAACAGTATGGAGATTTCTCAAAAAATTGAAAATAGAGCTACCCTGTGACCCAGCAATTGCATTACTGGATATTTACTCCAAAGACACAAATGTAGTGATCCGAAGGACCACATGCACCCAAATGTTTATAGCAACAATGTCCACAATAGCCAAACTACGGAAAGAACCTAGATGTCCATCCACATACAAATGCATGAAAAAGATGTGGTGTATATATAAGCAATGGAGTACTATACAGCCATCAAAAGAACAAAATCCTGCCATTTGCAACGATGTGGATGGAACTGGAGGGTATTATGCTGAGTGAAATAAGTCAATCAGAGAAAGACAATTATCTTATGATAATCAGCTCTCTCTGATATGAGGAATTTGAGAGGCAGAGCATGGGGTTGTGGGAAAGTAGAGAGGGGAAAAAAAATGAAAAAATATGGGACCAGGGAGGGAGGCAAACCATATGAGACTCTTAATCTCAGGAAACAAACTGAGAGTTGCTGGCGGTTGAGGGGTAAGGATAGGGTGGCTGGGTTTTGGACACTGGGAGGCTATGGGCTATGGTGAGTGCTGTCAATTGTGTAAGATTGATGATTTACAGACCTATACTCCTGAACATACATTATATATTAATTTTAAAAAATATGAGGCTTAGATTATGCTGAGTGAAGTAAGTCAAGCAGAGAAAAAGTCAATTATCATATGATTTCACTTACTTGTGGAACATAAGGAATAACATGAAGGACATTAGGAGAAGGAAAGTGAAAGTGAATTGGGGGAAATTGGAGGGGGAGACAAACCATGAGAGACTGTGGACTCCAAGAAAAAAACTGAGGGTTTTAGAGGGGAAGGGGGTGGGGGAATGGGTGAGCCTGGTGGTGGGTATTAAGGAGAGCAACATATTACATGGAGAATTGGATGTCGTACATAAACAATAAATCTTGGAACACTGCATCAAAAACTAAAAAAATTAAAAATTTAAAAAACATTTTATAGAGTCAAAAAAAACTATGAGGCTTAGAAATAAAACGTTTTCATTGAATAATATTTCTGTATTTAAAAATGTAAATAACATTTTTCAAGAAATAACTCACTACCTTAGAAACATATGGAGAAAGAATAATAAATAATCTAAACTATTATCAGAACTGCATCATCATTGTATTTTTGTATGCAACAAAAATATTCCTATTTTAATAGAGTAGAAGGCATTTATTAAAGATATCATTTATTTGATTTACCTTTGATTACATAGCCTCTATAAAATATTTCAAATTTGTAAAGGTTGTAAATATTCTGACAATAATACTACAATTATTGCAAATCTATATCTCAGAACTGGAGAGCTTCTGGAGATGCTATTCATCTCTAAAATATCATGTCAAAAACTGTTCCCATTTCTTTTGACAGCCAATAGCTGCCTGTGTTGGTCAAATACATCTATCAGCTATCCCACCCCCCCAAAAAAAGAATAAGCCCTCAATTTAGAAAAGCTAGTATGTTATCAGAAGCCTCCTAAATCATAATTTCTTATATCTATATAGGGCCTAACAATTTACACATGCATTATTACTTGATATACAAAGCCACTCTGGGATATTAAAAGACTATTATTTTTGACATAGGTCAAAGTAACAAGACTGTGAAAGGCCTTGTCTTGGCTGACAGTAAATGGCCCAGTGGGAACTCAGTCCAGAACTTCAACTCCTGGTCTAATGCTCTTGCTACTGTATCATGCTGCTTCAAACTACAAAATATACTTTTACTTGAGGGATTGATAGCAGAACCTACAACTGCTGACTTGAAGAGGATAGTGTAAATTTATTTTATGTGGTATTAGAAATATAGAACATTGTAAAGGATGGGGACATAAAGTTTGGTTATTGCTAAAAAGAGCCTTAGCAAAAACAGTGCTCACAAGAATATATATTTCCTTCCCACGTGTCTTCTGATTCACATCTGCTTAGTGTGCTCAGAAAAAATAAATTTTTTACTACCACCCTCTCTGCAGAAACAAGATTGCTACAGAGGAACAAAACACATGCTACTCTTTCTCATGAATCAGTAATACTACTAAATTCTGATTTTAGAGTCACTACAGTTGGCAATGATATACAAGTCAAAAGGAACTCCTCATTGTTAAGAAAAAATGTTTTCAATGCAGTGTTCTTAATATAATAAACATAAATATTTGGCAAATGTTCTATTTGAAACTTGTATCAGAAATAGTTAAATTAAAAAATAAGAAATACTTAAATTTGTTCTGATAGAGACACAAATGCTTGACATCAGTTGTGAATATGAGTGTGCTCTGATAGAAGAGTGGCAGTCACCAATCTTATTATAAGGAGATGGGTGATTTAATTTAATACATCCTTGACTTTTATGTGGCAGAAATACGTAGCAAAGCTCCAAGAAATTGAGGCATATTGTACTGGCCCAACCATGCCTAGCAGTGATTTGAAATTAGGGAGAGCAAAATCCTTCAAGCCATGGAGTACATCTACATAAATATCAGAAGCTTCTGTATGATTGCATCAGCTCTTATCTTTATAATACCAAAAACCCAGCAGCTGAAGCCAGCAAACTCTATCAATGCCACAGTGAAACTGGCTGTCCTCATAATGCAAAAAACAAATACGCCTATCTTCCTCCAAGGGCAATAACAACTCAAGCCTAACATTAAATACTTGGTTCTGGATTTTCAGCAAAATGCAGATAGCCCAGCATGTAAATATTTCTCTAAATTGTTTAATGTTCTTTTTTCACTAGATGGGACAGATTTTGCCTCTTTTATGTATTCTTTATTACTAGTATATTTTAACTAAGAAGCAAAAATCTTCTCTGAAATGACCTATATTATGAAAGGGTAAAAATGAATTTTATCAGATCAGAGGCAAAAGAAATGTATACAGGCCACGTCTTCTCTCAAATGCAGGCATATTAAAATGACATTACTTCTGTATTTTAAAGCAGATAGGGGAAAGACCATAGTTATCTTTTTCAGCCAAGCTATTTCTCAGCATTGTAAGAAATTTACCATGAGCAGTGAACCTGGACATTATTCTACATGGGTTATATTTCTATCTGTTTCATCCATCTTGCATTGGAACTCTTGAAGATTCCTTTTATTACTTAACCTCTCAGAGCCTGTCCCATTTTTAAAATGGGACAAAAATAGTACTGAGGAAGTGAAGGCTGTTGTGAAAATTATTTAGCACACGTGAAGCAATGAAAATGTGTCATGGTAGGGCATGCAGCAAGAAAGCATTCACTGCTATGATCTCTACATAGTACTAGCTTTAAGGAGGTTATGTAAATTAGATCATATTTTTTTGTAATAAGAGCCAAAGGATTGTTGATTTTCACCAGAAATGAAGTAAAAATTTTGGCAATTGTTTGATAGCTACATTGAGTAAATGTTGAAGTAAAAACCAACATCTGGGGAGGAGGATAGAGGAGAAAGAGAGAAAAACCAGTAATTTATAGGGAAAAAAAAAAGTACTATTCCATTTACTGAAGTAGGCTTCTGATGGCTTTACAAAAGTAGACGATTCCAAGAATCCTGTAAAACATATTTTCCTCTTGGATGAGAAAGCTAGAAAATGAGAGTACTGAAGATCAGATATTTGAGACTGAACACCAAGGAACAGACAACAATGGGTACAAATACAGAGAAAAGCAGGAGAATGGTAGTATCAAGGTAAATGGAAGTCTGGCAGAAGCAAAAAAATAAAAAAGGGTAAGTAAAAGAAAATGCAACCAGTCTTCTGTTCAATATATAGAAACAACATGGGGGAAATGAAACAGAAGAACATGGAGGTGGGGAAGAGATAGGTCAACCATAAAACAGACTCTTTACTAAGGAGAGCAAACTGAGGGTTGCTGGTCAGTAGGTGGGTGAGGGGTGGGTTAAATCATCGATGGGGGTTAAGGAGGGCACTTGGGTTGGGCACTCAGTATTGTATGTAAGTAATGAATTACTAAATTATACCCCTGAAACTAATGTTATGCCATGTGTTAACTAACCTCAATTTATTTAAATAAAAACTTAAGAGAATGGGGC